>JAVKPL010000762.1:0-15343 GCA_032173675.1 Gastrolobium villosum
ATTGATCTGTTGCCTTGTGGGGCCTATTTCCTTAGCTCCATACCGGATGTCGCCACCGGAGCTGGCAGAGCTGAAGAAGCATATTGAAGATCTTTCGGCGAAGGACTTCATTAGACCGAGTGTGTCTCCTTGGGGAGCACCGGTTATCTTTGTGAAGAAGAAGGACGGGACAATGCGATTGTGTACCGATTACAGGCAGCTGAACAAGGTGACGATCAAGAACAAGTATCCTCTTCCTCGGATTGATGATCTGTTGGATCAGCTCAGGGGTGCTTGTGTGTATTCAAAAATTGATCTCCGGTTCGGATACCATCAGACTCGGGTGAAGCCGGAGGATGTCCCCAAGATCGCGTTTCGTTCGAGATACAGTCACTTTGAGTATTTGGTGATTCCGTTTGGACTCACCAATGCACCTGCTGTGTTCATGGATTACATGAACCGTATTTTTCAGTCGTACCTGGATCACTTTGTGATCGTTTTCATTGACGATATTCTGATTTACTCAAGACGGAGGAAGAGCATGCGGAGCATCTGAGGATTGTTTTGCAAGTGCTGAAGGAGAAGAAGTTGTATGCGAAGCCTTCAAAGTGTGAGTTTTGGCTCAAGTCTGTGAAGTTCCTTGGGCACGAGATTTCAGCAGATGGAGTTGCAGTGGATCCTAACAAGATCGAGGTCGTGCTAGATTGGGAGAGACCCAAGACAGTTACGGAAGTGAGGAGCTTTATGGGTTTGGCAGGTTACTATCGGAGGTTCATCAAGGGTTTCTCCACGATGGTTCTCCCTTTCACTCGCCTCACTCGGAAGGAGACTCCATTTGTGTGGACTCACGAGTGTGAGGAATGTTTTTAGGAGTTGAAGGAGAGACTGACTACTGCTCCTGTGTTGGTCCTTCCTGATCCTACGCTCGAGATTGAGCTTTACACCGATGCCTCCGGGAAGGGGCTGGGTTGTGTGTTGATGCAGTTGGGCAAAGTGATTGCCTATGCTTCATTTGATACCTCATGAGGAGAATTACCCTACTCATGATTTGGAGTTGGCTGCTATTGTGTTTGCTTTCAAGGTTTGGAGGCATGACCTTTTTGGCTTGAGGTTTGTGGTGTTCAGTGACCACAAAGTACATGTTCAACGAGAAGGAGTTGAACATGAGGCAGAGAAGATGGATGGAGTTCATTAATGACTACGACTTCGAGTTGAGGTACCATCCTGGCAAGGCTAATGTGGTAGCAGATGCTTTAAGCCGGAAATTCGGGAGCCCCTCTAGTTCTTTGATTTTTAATTTTGATGTGGTTGAGAAGTTCCGAAACCTGGCGATTACATCTTCGGGTGAGAGTGCACTTCTCGATATGGAAGCAGCCGATGTTGTGAATGAGCTGATCGAAAAGATCAAAGAGGCACAAGTTCAGAGAGAGTGTTTGGACTATGTGAAGAACCAAGACGGTGTGTCTTGGGATGAGGATGGACTACTGTTGTTTCAGCAGAGGATCGTGGTTCCTCGAGGTCCGTTGACCGAAGAGGTCATGGCTGAGGCCCATAAGGGCCAGTTTTCTATACACCCTGGTGCTACAAAGATGTATCAAGACCTGAAGAAGAACTTCTGGTGGCTAGGCATGAAGAAAGATGTTGCGATTTTCGTGTCCAAGTGTTTGGTTAGCCAGAATGTAAAGATTGAACACCAGAAGCTGTCTTGTAAACTACAACCTCTTGAAGTACCACAGTGAAAATGGGAAAGTATTTCCATGGGTTTCGTGGTGGGATTGCCTAAGACTCAGGCGGGTTGTGACTCTATCTGGGTTATTATGGACTGGTTGACAAAGTCTGCCCATTTTCTTCCAGTGAAGGTGAGCTTTTCCACAGAGCAGTTGGCCAAACTTTATGCTCATGAGATAGTGAGGCTTCACGGGGTGCCTGAGTGTATCATCAGTGATAGGGACCCGAAGTTCACATCTCCGTTCTGGGAGTCGCTGCAGGAGGCTTTTGGTACGCAGTTGAGATTGAGTATCGCCTATCACCCTCAGAATGATGGACAGACTGAGAGGACCATCCAGACCTCGGAGGACATGTTGCGAGCTTGCACGTTGGAGCAGGGCTCGACATGGGATAGGTACCTTCCGTTAGTGGAGTTTTCGTACAACAACAGCTTTCATGCTAGACTGGGCATGGCGCCCTACGAAGCACTGTATGGTAGGAGGTGTCAGACTCCTACTTGTTGGTCTGAGATTGGGGACAGAGAACTTTTTGGCTTGGACTTTGTCCAAGATACCACCCAGCAGATCCTGATGATCCGTGATAAGTTGAAGCAGGCGTAGAATCGCCAGAAGAGCTACTATGATGCCAAGCATTGACCTCTAGAATTCAGTGAGGGTGAGCACATGTTTGTGAGATTTTCACCTGTCACCGGTGTTGGACGAGCACTCGGAGTGAGGAAGCTGAGCCCGCAGTTTATTGGGCCATACCAAATTCTTTGTAGAGTAGGACCTGTTGCCTATCGGTTAGCCTTGCCTCCGAACTTGGCCAACATCCACGACGTGTTTCACGTGTCTCAGCTTCGGACGTACGTGGCAGATCCTTCGTACGTGGTGCAACCCGATGATGTGGAGGCTCAGGAGAACCTAAAGACTCCCGTCGGACCACTTAGAATTCTCAATCGTGGCGAGAAATAGCTGAGGAACAAGACCATTCCGATGGTTAAAGTGCAGTGGACTGGACGCACTCCTGAAGAGTGTACGTGGGAGCAAGAGGACGAGCTTCGCCGGCAATACCCCGACTTCCGAGACAGGTATATTTCTGATTTTGAGGACAAAATCCTTAAAAAGATGGGGTGAATGTAAGAACCCGCATCGCTAATTAAGGAAATTAATTGATTAATTGTGATAAATTAGGAAATGATTCCATAATTGACCATAATAATTATTATGCGGCTTAAATAATTATAGTAAGTGGGTAAGAATGCTGAAAGTCGCTTTTCGGAAGAAAATTGCAGATACCGGTTCTGCTAGTCTGTATAAATACGTACCGAAAAAGTATCCCAGAAAATTATAATAAGTGCATGATAATTACTAGAATATTATATAGGACATGTAAAACAAATTTCAAGTTAAAATAATGTGATTTGATGCCAGAACTGATACTGGCTATGGAAAAGCGCGTACTGAAAAGGTGTTCTGAAAAATAATATAAAAATATGATAATTTTTAGAAAAATGAGTAGGTTAAGATTCCAAATTTGTGATCAAGATCTTTTGCCTAGCTATTAAGGCTAATACTGCGCATTTAGTGGCCTTTTGGCTATAAATACCCTCTTTAAGGGCACATTGCCCTAGATAATACCTTGGCTGCGTGAGTGGGTGTTGGAGGCTGATCAGAATTGTTCTTCTTAGCCTTTCTTCACTATTCTTTGACCAAGTGATCACCTTTACTTGTTTCTTTGCATCTTTGAGTGTGTAAACACTAGGGAATCATCATTGTGAGGGTGTGAGGGTGTTGTTCTTGAGGTTTTGGACACTGTTTGTAGCCTTTGAATGTGCTGAGTTGGGTTTTGGGTTGAGAGCCACCTTGTTCTTGTTTTGAGGAGCTTCAAGGAGCTTCCTTTGTGTTGAAAGGGCCAAGCTTTGTGGCATTTTCGTACACATTATTTGACCTGAGTTTTGGAGCTGTTGAGAGAGTTCCAAGAGCATCATCCACCTCTGTTTTGGCTTATGGTATGATCACCACCTTTGAACTTGATTTTTTATGTTTTAAAATGGAACCTTGATGCATGTAAAGGCTAAAAGTTGATAACTTAACTTTGTATAATGTCAAACACACCTAGAAATGCATGCCTTAAGGTCTTTAATCGGTAAAAACCCAACCTTGGATGGATATCTTCACGAAAATGCAGAACTGCATTTTGTCGTGAAATATCCTGATATTTGTCGAACAGATATCCAAATATTGATATCCGGATATGGGATCTGGATATCTGGATATTGTATATCCGGATATGGTCAGTGAAATATCCGGATATTGCATATCCGGATATGCCTCGAGGAATATCCAGATATTCTAGGATTTCGAAGAACAGTAGCTTTATTATTCATGTAGTAGGCTATTGGGGGTTTGTGGACCCTAGATTAAGGATGTTGAACTTCTGTAATTAATGGACTAAGTCAGAATCATGTGATTAAGGGCTTGTGGCTTTGTTAGAAGCCTTAAGATGTAAAACGTAAAGTAAAGGCGTTGTCTTTTTATTGTATGCTTGAGATGCATGTTTATTGATATGTTAACGGTCCATAACAAATTGTAATACTGCTGTGTTTGGACTTTGAGCTTGTGGCTTGGATAGCTAGCTTGAGAGGTGAACTTTCGTGTCCTCGGTTTAGCCATGTTGTGGTTCCATCATGTCCCATGGGGGTGTGGTTTATGCATGCTGTGTTACATGCTTTGATATTTTGGAAATGCTGTTGAGCTAATATATGCAATGTGCTTTTATGATATGCATGTGATATCCACCTATACGGTAAGCCTGAGTATGTGGTACATACAAGATGGTGAGGCTGTGGGTGAGGTGCAAGCGGTGTTCCTTGTACTCATATGTGTATAGACGTATTCCTGCATTTCTCTAGCCAGTAGATAGCGATAAACACACATGTCATAGATATCTGTTGCACTTCATAGTTTTGGAACTTATATTGAGTTACTGGTTTTAGAACTTATATTGCACATGTAAGTGAGCTTGGGGTGGAAGATCCTTGAGGACCCCTTGTCTTACTGAGATTTCTTTGATTAGAGATCTCACCCCACGTTTGGGGACGCTTATTTCAGGTTCAGGTAATGTTGAGGCCTCAGGTGGCAGGAGGCCAGAGTTGAGCTAGATAGTGCTGATTATATGCTGATTGTACCTGTTGTTATTATGCTGTTAGCTTCATTTATATTTATGGAGTTTTATGCTGAGACTTGTTTGACTTTGTTGTTTATTTGATGAGCATGGGGTTTGTCCATGCCACGTAGACTTGTTATGTCTTAAGTTTTATTTGATGTTGTAATAATGTGTCAGGATATTGTCCGGACTACGTGATGTAGATCCGTGATTTTAGATACACACTTATCTTTATGTTATGAGGTATTTTAGTTAGTTATCTTGGAATTTACATACAGGCATTGTTTTTATGAAATTGATTAAGTAATCAAGTTGTTAATTGATAATGACATCATAATTGAAAAGAAAAAGAATATTCCACATTTTTAATTAAGCACCGCTTAATACGATGTAATGTTAATATTCCGGGTATACACGGGGTGTTACATGTTATGGGCCAGCTAATCTATTTCCGTTGTGGCAAGGAGGGCCACTATTCCAGCTAATCTATTTCCGTTGTGGTTCTGCTATTGATGTCTTGTTTGACTCCGGGGCTACGAATTCTTTTGTTGATACCCCGATTGTTGTGGGGTTAGAGTTGCCCATTATTGTGCTTTCTCCACTGATGCGGGTGACCACCACCACCGGAGAAAAATGTTTGACCTCCACTGTTCATCGCGATGTGGCGTTTTAGTGGGATGGCCGTGATTTCTCGGTAGATCTGATAGGATTGCCGATGGCCAACTTGGAGATTATTCTGGGCATGGATTGGCTCTCCGGATATTGTGGATTGATTGATTGTTGTGCCAAGAGAGTGGTGATGTCTCCGAGTGGGTCCATAGCCAGTTCCTCGCCTATGAGGGCCTTGAGAGCAGAGGCATTTCGCTATGTGATGTTGGGAGGTTTGGTGAGTGGGACACAGGAGGATCTCACTAGCATTCCTGTTGTGAGGGAATTCCTCGAGGTGTTTCCCGAGGAGATTCCTGAGTTTTCACCGCAGAGGGAGATAGAGTTCTTCATTGACTTATTGCCTGGTGTGGTGCCTATTTCATTAGCTCTACTGGAGTTGGCTGAGCTGAAGAAGCATATTGAGGATCTTTCAGCGAAAGATTTCAATCGGCCAAGTGTGTCTCCTTGGGGAGCCCCAGTGATATTTGTTAAGAAGAAAGATGGGACTATGCGATTGTGCACCGACTACAGGCAGTTGAACAAGGTGACAATCAAGAACAAGTATTCCCTTCCACGCATTGATGATTTGCTGGATCAGCTCAGGGGTGCTTGCGTGTATTCCAAGATTGATCTTCGGTCCGGATACCATCAGATTCGGGTAAAGCCAGAGGATGTCCCAAAGACCGTGTTTCATTCGAGATACGGTCATTATGAGTATTTAGTGATCCCGTTCGGACTCACCAATGCACCTACAGTGTTCATGGACTACATGAACATGATTTTCCAGTCGTACCTGGATCAGTTTGTGATCGTCTTCATTGACGACATCTTGATTTACTCCAAGACGGAGGAGGAGCATACTGAGCACTTGAAGATTGTGTTGCAAGTGTTGAAAGAGAAAAAGCTATATGCAAAGCCGTCGAAATGTGAGTTTTGGCTCAAGTCGATAAAGTTTTTTTGGGTCATGTGATTTCTGCTGATGGAGTTGTAGTTGATCCTAACAAGATTGAGGCCGTGGTGGATTGGGAGAGGCCCAAGACGGTTACAGAGGTGAGGAGCTTCTTAGGTTTGGCAGGGTACTACAGGAGGTTCATTGAGGGATTCTCCAAGATGGTGTTACCTCTGACTCGCCTTACCCGAAAGGAGACTCCATTTGTGTGGACATATGAATGTGAGGAGTGCTTCCAGGAGTTGAAGGAGAGACTGACTACTGCACCTGTGTTGGTCTTTCATGATCCTGCGGAGCAGTTTGAGTTATATTGTGATGCCTCTGGTAAGGGGCTAGGCTGCGTGTTGATGCAGAACGGTAAAGCTGTTGCTTATGCTTCGAGGCAGTTGAAGCCTCATGAGGAGAACTACCCGACTCACGACTTGGAGTTGGCTGCTATTGTATTTGCTTTCAAGATTTGGAGGCATTACTTGTATGGCATGAAGTTTACCGTGTTCAGTGACCATAAGAGCTTGAATTATCTGTTTGACCAGAAGGAGTTGAACATGAGACAGAGAAGTTGGATGGAGTTCTTGAAGGATTACGACTTTGAGTTGAGGTACCATCTTGGCAAGGCCAATGTGGTAGCTAACGCTTTGAGCCGGAAATCCGTGAGCCTGTCCAGTTTGATGATGAGTGATCTAGATGTGATCGAGAAGTTTCGTGACCTGAAAGTGACTTCCTTGTTTGGGGGTGCACTTCTCGAGATGGAAACAGTAGAAGTGATTAATGAGCTGATGGAAAAGATTAAAGAGGCGCAAGTGCAAAGAGAGTGCCTTGACTATGTGAAGAACCAAGACGGTGTGTCTTGGAATGAGGATGGATTATTGTTGTTTCAAAAGAGGATGGTGGTTCCTCGAGGCCCGTTGACCGAAGAGGTTATGGCAGAGGCCCATAAGGGCCAGTTTACTATCCACCCTGGTGCTACAAAAATGTACCAGGACTTAAAGAGAATTTTTTGGTGGCCGGGCATGAAGAAAGACATAGCGGTCTACGTGTCCAAATGTTTGATATGTCAGAAGGTTAAGATTGAGCACCAGAAACCGTCTGGTAAGCTTCAACCTCTTGAGATACCACAGTGGAAGTGGGAGAGCATTTCCATGGACTTCGTGGTGGGATTACCGAAGAATCAGGCGGGTTGTGACTCTATCTGGGTCATCGTGGACAGACTGACGAAGTCTGCCCATTTTCTTCCAGTGAAGGTGAGCTCCACTACAGAGCAGTTGGCCAAGCTTTATGTTCGCGAGATTGTGAGGCTTCACGGGGTGCCCGAGAGTATCATCAGTGATAGGGACCCGAAGTTCACATCTCGGTTCTGGGAGGCGCTGCAGGAGGCTTTTGGTACGCGGTTGAGATTGAGTACTGCTTATCGCCCTCAGACTGACGGACAAACTGAGCGCACCATCCAGACTTTGGAGGACATATTGAGAGCTTGCACGTTGGAGCAGGGTTCAGCATGGGATAGGTACCTTCCGTTAGTGAAATTTTCATACAACAACAGTTTTCATGCTAGTCTGGGCATGGCGCCCTACAAAGCATTGTATGGTAGGAGGTGTCGGACTCCTACCTGCTGGTCTGAGGTTTGAGACAAGGAGCTTTTTGGCTTGGACTTTATCCAAGATACTACCCAGCAGATCCAGATGATCCGGGAAAAGTTAAAGCAGACGCAGAATCGTCAGAAGAGCTACTACGATGTCAAGCATCATCCACTGGAGTTCAGAGAGGGTGAGCATGTGTTTGTGAAACTTTCACCTGTCTTCGGTGTTGGTCGGGCCTTGGGAGTGAACAAGCTGAGCCCGCGGTTTATTGGATCATACCAGATCCTTGGTAGGGTAGGACCAGTTGCCTTACCTCCGAACTTGGCTAACATCCACGACGTGTTTCACTTGTCTCAGCTTCAGAAGTACATAGCGGATCCTTCGCACGTGGTGCAACCGGATGATGTGGAGGTTCGGGAGAACCTAAAGACTCCTGTCGGATCACTTAAGATTCTCGATCGAGGCGAGAAACAGCTAAGGAGCAAGACCATTCTGATGGTCAAAGTGCAGTTGACTGGATGTACTCCTGAGGAGTGCCCTTGGGAGCGAGATGACGCGCTTCTCCGGCAGTATCCTAACTTTTGAGACAGGTATGTTTCTGATTTTGAGGACAAAACCCTTAAAAATGTGGGGTGAATGTAAGAACTCGCACCGCTAATTAAGGTAATTAATTAAATAAATAGGAGAATTAGGAAATAATTTCATAATTGACCCGAATAATTATTATGAGGCTCTAATAATTATAGTAAGTGAGTAATAATGTTGAAAGTCGTTTTTCGAACGAAAAACGCAGATACTGGTTCTGCTACCCGGTATAAATGCGTACCGGTGAAGTATCCCGAAAAATTATAATAAAGGCGTGAATATTCCTAGAATAATATGTAGAACTTGTTAAACTAGTTTCAAGTTAAAATAATGAGAACTGGTGCCAGAACTGATACTGGCTATGGAAAAGCGCGTACCAAAAAGGTACTCCGAAAAATAAAATAAAAATATGATAATTCTTGTAAAATTGAGTAGGTTAAGAATCCTAATTTTGGGATTAAAATGCTAAGCGTAGCAATTAATGATAATACAGTGTGGTTAGTGTTAAGTGGACTATATACAGTCACTTGCACACAACCCTAGGCTGATACTCAGCCATTCTATGCGTGGGTTGTGTTATAGCTGCTGCCTCCTTTCATTTTTCACTGTGCCATTGAGTTTTCTCCACTAACTCCTTCAAGACACTATTTTTATGAGAGATCGTACACCTTGAACACTTATAGCTTGTGAGAGTTGGTCTTAGGAGGGTGTGGGATGTAGCATTCTGAGTTTGTGGCCTCTGTGGTGAGGTAATGTTGCTGACTTTGGGGCTGTCTTCTTGGGCTTGGGAGGTGTGACCTTGTTCTTGACTTCTTGAGCTTCAAGAAGCCACCTTTTGGCATAAAGGGTCAAGCTTAAAGTGTATTTTCGTAGCCTTGTGAAGTCAGAACCTTGGGATTGCCTTGGAGGGTTCCTTTCTGTTTCATTTTCGGAGTTTAGAGCTCTTGAGGTGAGCCTTGATCATCTCTTTGCCATTTTGATGATTTAAGCTTGTTTAATCGGTTAAAAATCTTAACTTGAACCTTTTGTTAATAAGAATGTGAGTCTGGGTCCTTAGTATGCTTTAGAATATCTGTTTTGGGAGTTTTTGGACTCCTAATCACGTTTGTGGATATTCGATCCGAGTTTACAAGATTATTGTGAAGAAATCAATGGAAAAGATGAGTTCTTGAGGAATTTCAATGGAGGAAAACTCAAGTCTTGAGAGGAGAAGAAGGTGGCAGCAGCTGGACACCACACTCACGTAGGAAATGGTTGAGTATCAGCCTAGGGCTTTGTGCCCTTTAGTATTTATAGGTCCATTAAGTTAATCACACAGTATTAGCATTAATAGCTACGCTTATCATTTTAATCTCAAAATTAAGATTCTGAACTAGCCATTTTCTAAGATTTTTCATTTTTTTTTTCGCAGCACCTTTCTGGTACGCGCTTTTACATAGCCAGTATCAGTTCTGTCACCAGTTCTCATTATTTTGACTTGAGACTTGATATACTAGTCCTACATATTATTCTCGGAATATTCCCACTCTTATTATAATTTTCCGGGATACTTCATCGGTACACATTTATACCGTGAGGCAGAACTGATATCTGCACTTTTCGTCTGAAAAGCAACTTTCAGCATTCTTAACCACTTACCATAATTATTAGGGTCAATTATGGAATTATTTCCTAATTCTCATATGTAATTAATTAATTTCCTGAATTAACGGTGCGGGTTCTTACATGATGCCCACGCGCAGCCACTTTCGGAGGCGCATGAGGGCGTGTCCGACCTCTTCTCAGCTAGAACCGGTCATCATCTTGCACAATTTTCTGTCCTCTTTCGCTCCATGGTATTGGTTTCTCAGATTGGCCAATGGTTGAGCATGAATACACCCAAATAGTTACAAGCGTCCTTCTTTTTGCCTCCTTTTGATCTTCTTTCAAAATGATATTACAAGATTTCGAAAAAAATACAAAATTTGAAATAAAAACTCAAGGAGAAAACCTAATCATAAGGGAGTAGCCTCCTTGTACAACCCTGGTTAAAAGAAAAAACAATATAAAAGCATCATTTTTTATAGAAACAAATCATAAAAGTACACATGCCAAATATATTCTAACAAATATAGAATCCTAGGTGCTATATTTCACGAAGATAACTAACGAACATAAATGAAGGAGCTAGATCCACACCTAAACACGTAATCTGGGTCTGATACCAATTGTTGGGGCAATTGGACCTGTGCAAACGTATAGACCATTACTGTTTGGAATGCAACGGATCATCATAGTTCAATTTACCTCTTTACGCATAGATCTGTGCAGAATCTCATCATGTATAATTCGCCTTCACGAACCGATATCCTCTGCATCACAAAACGAACTCACGAATCGATCTCCTCTGCGCTACAACACTAACAGATCTCACTGGTTTCTAGAAAACCTTACCTACTATCTCTCAAGGGGGAAGGGGGTTGTGTATGGACACTTTTTATTTCTGAGCTTACTTCTTTCAAACAACTAATTAGGAGGCTGATGACTTAAGTGATAGTATATATGGATACCAAAAAATCCTAGCCATAAGCTTTTTGGGCTTTAAGCTTCTTGAACTCTTCTCATACTCTTAGCCCAATTGGGCTCAAGTAAAAGAGCACAAACCCAACAACAACAAAGTTGACCGAGAAAGTGAAGACTATATGTGTGCACGGTTAGAAAACAAGCATTAGAAACTAAAACAAAATAGAGGTTTGGAGGTAAATCCCAAATCAAAATTGATTCATACATCATATGTTTATATATACTTCATCCATATTTCCCTCTCTGCTTCTCAACTAAAGCATTTATAGTTTTCTCTTGCTATGATTTTATGATTAGTTAATATTGTTGGTTTAAACTTTATTTAATTAAAGAAAATAGAAAAATGAAGAGTTTTGTGGTGAAGGGATATGTCCTTAGGATTTGTTAGTGGACATTAATGAGTTTAGAGTTTTTATGAAGTAGTCTTTATTATGTTTAGTTTTCCTAAGTTGGTTATTAGTCATTTGCTAATGCTTTTAAATAGCACCATGTAAACCATTGTAAAGTGGCTTGGCATATACAGTAATTTAGAAAGAGGTATATTCAGAAAGAATCTGTGTGTTCTGTGTTTTTGAGAGAGAAATGCCATTAGAGGACCTGTGAATTACAAATTGGTATCAGAGCTTGAGCCAATGGAAAATATGAGTAATAGTTTGCCAGTGCCCCGCCTGACAAAGGTGAACTATGAAAACTGGAGTATCCAAATGAAGGCCCTTCTACGAGCTTATGATAGTTGGGGGTTGGTGCAAAATGGGTTTGTAGAACCTGATACAACGGAAGGATTTTCAGCAAATCAACTCAAGCAATTGAGTACGTTGAGATCAAAGGATGCAGCGGCACTATTTATGATGTTTCAAGCTGTTGAAGGAAGCGGTGGTCTTGAAAAGATTGGAGGTGCGACGACGGCAAAGGAAGCTTGGGATATATTGGAGACGACTTACAAAGGCGCGGACCGTGTGAAGCAGGTCCGACTTCAAACTCTAAGAGGAGAGTTAGAGGGGATGAAGATGAAGGAAACCGAAGGAGTGTCGGACTTCATCACCCGAGTTCAGACCGTGGTGAACCAATTGAAACGAAATGGAGAGGTGTTAACTGACTCCAGAGTCGTTGAAAAAATTTTGAGGTCATTGACAGACGACTTCGAAAACGTGGTATGTGCAATTGAGGAGTCTAAGGACTTGGCTACGCTCTCTGTTGAAGAGCTAGCAGGTCTCTTGAGGCGCATGAACAGCGCAAGAAAAAGAAGAAGGAAGAAACACTGGAGCAAGCACTTCAGTCAAAAGCAAATATCAAGGATGAAAAGGCACTCTACTCTCAGAATGTCCGAGGTAGAGGTCGTGGACGAGGTGGACGTGGAAACGGTTGAGGAGGTTGTGGCCGAGGTTAGGAGGTGAAACATGAAGAAAGAGCTGAGACGAGTCAGCAAAATTGGAGAGGTAGAGGACGTGGTCGAGGTGGAAGAGGCCGATGGACAAACCAATCAAACGTGGAATGTTACAAATGTGGGAAGTATGGACATTATTCAAGAGATTGCAACTCGGACAAGTGTTATAACTGTGGCCGAGTTGGGCACTTCGCTAAGGATTGCCGAGATGAAAGAAGAGTTGATGAGGCTTCAAACCTCACTGCAGAAGGAGAAATAAAAGATGGAGTTCTGATGTTAGCACATGGTGAAACTAGCTCGAAGGTTGAGTCGGAGTGGTACCTGGATACTGGTGCCAGTAATCACATGTGTGGTTACAAACATTTGTTCAAATAGTTGAGAACGGTGGAAGCTGGACATGTCTCTTTTGGAGACGCGTCCAAAATTGATGTGAAAGGCCGAGGTACGATCTGTTTCTTGCAATGAGATGGAAGAATTGGTACAATTCGGGACGTGTATTACGTGCCTGAGCTCAAAAGCAATATTCTGAGCATTGGACAATTGATGGAGAAAGGCTACTCGGTTCTAATGACAGACCGAGTTCTACTGTTGAAAGACAAACAAGGGCGTCTGATAGCCCGAGTTCAGATGGAGAAAAATAGAATGTACAAGTTGAGTCTGAGGAGCATGGAGGTCGGTTGTCTGCAAGCCGAGGTGGAGGATAAAATGTCGTTGTGGCATCGACGGTTTGGACACCTTCATTATGGTGGTCTGACCGAGATGATGAAAAAGAACATGGTGGTGGGACTGCCAAAGATTAACTCTGAAAGAAAATTTTGTGAGGACTGCGTATTGGGAAAACATGCGAGGAGCCCATTCCAAAGGATGGCGAGATACCGAGCTAGGCAGCCTCTGGAATTAATTCATACCGACCTGTGTGGACCCATTACTCCAGGGTCATTCAGTGGTAAGAAGTATTTTGTCACATTTATTGATGATTTTAGTCGAAAGACTTGAGTGTATTTTTTGAAGGAAAAATCCGAGGTGTTGGAGGCATTTAGGAGCTTTAAAGTGATGATAGAAAATGGTACTGGGAGGTACATCAAGTCGGTCCGTTCAGACCGAGGTGGGGAGTACGTGTCAACAGCTTTCAAGAAGTATTGTGAAGAACATGGGATAAGGCGGTTCCTGACCGCACCGTACTCGCCCCAGCAGAATGGAGTAGCTGAAAGAAAGAACCGGACTATCCTGGATATGGTCCGATCTATGTTAAAAACGAAAAACATGCCAAAAGAGTTCTGGGGAGAAGCTGTACAATGTGCAGTGTATGTGCAGAACAGATGTGCACATTCAAATTTGTATGACAAGACTCCGCAAGAAGCATGGAGCGGATTGAAGCCCTCAGTGGGTCACTTTAGAGTCTTTGGGAGTGTTGCTTATGCACACATACCGGATCAGTTGAGGACAAAACTAGAAGATAAGAGTAAGAAGTTTGTGTTTATTGGTTATGATGAGAAGACGAAGGGATACAAGTTGATGGATCCCGTTAGTAAAAAGGTGCTGGTTAGCCGAGATGTGAAAGTGAATGAAGAAGATGCTTGGGACTGGAACAGTCAATCAGGGGACAATGTGGAACCCGGAAATAGATCAATTGAGGTCAAACAACCTTCGACCCATATCCCTGCAAATCCTGAAGTTTCTGATGGTGAAGAAGAGTTGAGACAACCAAGGATGAGGAGTCTACAAGATTTGTATGATTCCACCAGTGAAGCACACCTGGTATGCTTGTTAGCAGACTCTGAGGAAGTGAGTTTTGAAGAAGCAATTCGAAATGTGAAATGGAAATCAGCCATGCAGGAGGAAATTAAAGCAATAGAAAAGAACAAGACGTGGGAGTTAGCCGAGCTACCCAAAGGAAGTTGGCCCATTGGTGTGAAATGGGTGTATAAAAAGAAAGTGAATGCTAAGGGGGAGATCGAAAGATATAAAGCCCGACTGGTGGCGAAAGGGTATAGGCAGAAGGCTGGCATTGACTATGACGAGGTGTTCGCACCCGTAGCAAGAATGGAGACTATCAGGTTGTTAATCTCTCAAGCAGCCCAGTTCGGATGGCCTATCTATCAGATGGATGTGAAATCGGCATTCTTAAATGGAGTACTCGAAGAGGAGGTGTACCTGGAACAACCTCCGGGATTCATGAAAGCAGGACAAGAAAGAAAAGTGTTGAAACTGAAAAAAGCTTTGTATGGGTTGAAGCAGGCCCCAAGAGCCTGGAACACAAGAATTGACAATTACTTCAAGAAAGATGGACTTGAACAATGTCCGTATGAACATGCACTCTACGTGAAGAAAAAGGGAGGTAAAATTCTACTTGTTGCTCTATATGTTGATGATCTTATTTTCTTGGGTAATGATGAAGGGATGATTCAAGATTTCAAGAATAAAATGACGAAGGAGTTCGAGATGACGGATCTCGGTCTGATGAGATATTTTCTTGGTTTGGAGGTCAGACAAGACAAATCCGGGATTTTCGTTTCTCAGGAAGCCTATGCAAAAGGAATTTTAGAGAAGTTTAAAATGAATAATTGCAACCCGGTCTCAACCCCTATGGAACCCGGTGTTAAACTTTCAAGATATTATGGAGGTGAAAAGGTAGATCCGAGTGTTTATCGCAGTCTAGTTGGAAGTCTGAGGTACTTGACGTGTACGAGACCGGATCTGTGTCTGAGTGTTGGAATAATAAGCCAATTTATGGAAGAGCCGAGCTATACTCATTGGAAGGCGGCAAAGAGAATTTTAAGATAT
>JAVKPL010000763.1:0-150532 GCA_032173675.1 Gastrolobium villosum
TGTTCATTCATATAATATTAACACTAATATCGAGACACAATATGAAACTGAATAAATAGTGCTTACATTTATTTGCGACAAATAAAGTTCTAGATCTACTGTCCTTTATTTAATCAAAAGATTGTCTCTAGGACACCCATATGCTAACAAGCTCCCACTAGGCCTAGAGCCAATCAGACCTAAGTCGTATGCCCAAAGCCTCATAATGACTATCATGTTTTCTCTGAGAAACAGCCTTTGTCAGAGAATCGGCCAGGTTATCGTCTGTGGGAACATAATCCATTTTTACATCATTCCTATCAATGATTTCTCTAATCAAATGATATCTGCGGAGCACGTGTTTAGATCTTTGATGAGACCTAGGTTCCTTTGACTGCGCGATGGCTCCAGTGTTGTTGCAAAGCAACTGTATGGGCTCATCCACGCTTGGAACCACCCTTAGTTCATTTATGAACTTCTTGATCCACACTGCCTCCTTAGCTGCTTCTGAAGCAGCTATGTATTCAGCCTCTGTCGTTGAGTCTGTTGTTGTCTCCTGCTTGGAACTTTTCCAAGACACTGCCCCACCATTTAAGGTGAATACGAATCCTGACTGTGACTTGCAGTCATCTTTGTCACTCTGAAAGCTGGCATCAGTGAACACTTTCACTGTTAACTCATTAACCCCACCATAGACCAGAAACGCATCCTTAGTTCTTCTTAAGTATTTAAGGATGGTTTTGACTGCCGTCCAGTGACCCTCTCCAGGGTCTGACTGGTATCTGCTCGTAATGCTTAAAGCATATGAGACATCTGGTCTCGTACATATCATGGCATACATGATGGATCCAATAGCCGAAGCGTATGGAATTCCACTCATGCGATCCTTCTCAGGCTGTGACTTAGGACACATAGCCCTTGATAGGTGTACCCCATGACTGACAGGAAGAAAACCCCTTTTCGACCCTTCCATGCTAAACCTTTTTAGCATCTTGTCAACGTACGTGGATTGAGATAAACCCAGCAGCCTCTTGGATCTATCTCTATAGATCTTTATACCGAGTATAAAGGCTGCCTCTCCCAAATCCTTCATGGTAAAGTTTTCTGAAAGCCACTCTTTCGTTATTTTTAATGTGGGGATGTCATTTCCTATTAGCAATATGTCATCTACATAAAGCACTAGGAAGACGACATTACTCCCACTTACCTTTCTGTAAACACAAGGTTCATCCTCGTTCTTGATAAAACCGTTACTCTTAACGACTTCATCAAAACGTATATTCCAACTCCTTGATGCTTGCTTTAGCCCATATATTGACCTTTGTAGTTTGCATACCAGATGCACCTGATCTTTGTTTTCAAAGCCTTCAGGTTGTGTCATGTACACTTCCTCCTTCAAGAACCCATTCAAGAAGGCGGTCTTGACATCCATTTGCCAAATTTCATAGTCGTGGTATGCTGCTATTGCAAGCATGATCCTAATAGATTTGATCATGGCAACTGGTGAAAAAGTTTCATCATAGTCAACTCCTTGTCTTTGACGATACCCTTTCGCCACCAACCTAGCTTTGTAGGTCTGAACGTTGCCATCTGCATCAGTCTTTCTTTTAAAGACCCATTTATTACCAATAGGAACTATTCCTTGTGGTTTAGGAACCAAGGTCCATACCTTGTTCTGATACATCGAATCCATTTCAGATTCCATGGCTTCAAGCCATTTTGAGGAGTAAACATCTTTGACCGCCTCCTCGTAGTTACTTGGTTCATCATCCTCAACAGTTTGCTGATTCTCAATCACAAACCCGTACCTTTCAGGTGGATGGATGACCCTCGTAGGTCTACGGAGTTGTGTGTTTACTTCTCCATTGGAGAACGTCGCCTGCGGAGCAGACTCGTGTTCCTCAATCTGTTCTTGTGGATCTTGCTCTTCTTCAAGATCAATCTTACTCCCACTGCCTCCTTGAGAGATCAAATCCTTCTCAAGGAACTCAGCATTCTTTGAAACAAACACTTTGTGTTCTTCCATGGAGTAGAAGTAGTATCCCTTAGTACCTTTAGGATACCCCACAAATAGACATTTAGTACTCTTAGCACTAAGCTTGTCTGATGTCAACGCTTTGACATAAGCTGGCGATCCCCATACCCTGAGGTAACTCAGGTTGGGTCTCTTACCACTCCATATCTCATATGGTGTGGTCTGAACAGATTTAGACGGTACCCTATTTAGAAGGTATGCCGTTGTGTCTAAGGCATATCCCCAAAACGATTTTGGAAGTTGAGTCTCACTCATCATAGACCTAACCATGTCTAACAAGGTCCTGTTTCTCCTTTCGGAGACACCGTTTTGGTGTGGTGTGTAAGGAGCGGTAAATTGTGAGAGAATTCCATTTTCTCTCAGATAACCCTGAAACTCGTGGCTCAAATATTCACCACCACGATCTGATCCTAATGTCTTAATCATCTTCCCACGCTGTTTCTCCACCTCATTCCTAAACTCTTTGAACTTTTCAAAAGCTTCAGATTTATATCTCATTAGGTATATATACCCAAATCTTGATTTGTCATCTGTAAAGGTAATGAAATAAGAATATCCACCTCTAGCCTCAATAGACATTGGGCCACATACATCAGTATGAATGAGTTCTAATAACTCACTAGCCCTATGACTCTCAAGCCCTTTGGGCTTTTGTTGAATCATTTTCCCAGCTAGACAAGATTCACACTGTCCATAGGATTCCAAATCCATGGAGTCCAGGTATCCATCTCTATGCATCCTAGACAATCTTATTTCATTTATGTGCCCTAGTCTACAGTGCCAAAGATAAGATTGATTATCCGTCCTAGGTCGTTTCACATCTATATTGAGCACTTCATTTCCCATTTCCAACACATACAATCCATTTATTAAAGAAGCAGTATCGTAAACCATATCATTCAAAATGATAGAAAAAGTACCATTACTAATACTGAAAGTATATCCATCTTGTTCTAAACAAGAAATTGAAATAATGTTTCTAGAAATTTGCGGAACATAAAGACAATTATTCAAATGCAATAAAAGGCCCGTAGGCAAAATAAGGTCAGCATCTCCAACTGAATGAGCAGCAACTCTTGCTCCATTACCAACGCGGAGATCCACCTCGTTTCTATCCAATCTCCTTGGGCTCCTAAGTACCTGCAACATATTGCAGATATGAGAACCACATCCGGTATCCAATACCCATGAGGATGGATTAGCATAAGAATAATTTATCTCAATCATGAAAATACCTGAGGCAGAAGCATCACCATGCTTCTTGTCCTTCACATTGTTCAGGTAGTCTGGACAATTCCTCTTCCAGTGGCCTTTCTTGCCACAATGGAAGCACTCAGCATCACCCTTGTCCTTAGGTGCCTTCTTACCCTTCTTCTTGCCCTTCTTCTTCTTGGATTTTTCTTTGGGCTTAAGGGGGTCACCTTTTGCAGGCTCCTTACCCTTTCCCTTGGCCTTGCTAGGCCCACCAATCAAAAGAGCCTGTGTCCTATCCTTCTTGATAGACACTTCAGCTGTTGTTAACATGCTTAACAACTCAGGCAAGCTCACTTGCATCCCATGCATATTGTAATTCATGATGAATTGACTGAAGGAAGGTGGAAGTGAGGTGAGGACTAAGTCATTACTTAGCTCGGCATCCATGATGAAGCCTAGGTTTCCTAGCTTCTCAATCAGCCCGATCATCTTGAGAACATGGCTGGCAACAGACATGCTCTCAGTCATCCTACAAGAGAACAGTTCTCTTGAGGCCTCATACCTCTCATGCCTGCCTTTAATATCATACAACTCCTTGAGATGTACGATAATAGAGGGAGCATCCATATGCTCATGCTGCTTTTGCAGTTCAGGCGACATGGATGCCAACATGATGCATACTGCCATCACATTGTCATCCAAGTGCTGTTGATGGGTTACGAAATCAAATTCCGCAAACCCTTCTTCCCCTTCCCGTGGAGCTACGGGTATTACAGCATCTAAAACGTAGGCAATCTTTTCGGCCCTTAGAACTATTCTTAGGTTCCGATACCAGTCCATAAAATTCGAACCGGTCAGTTTATTCGTATCGAGTATTGAACGCAGTGACAGTGCATTAGTCATACTATAAGCTGAAAAGGATGTAAAGATAGTTTTAGTTAATATACGGTTATGTAGTTAAAAGCAAATTATTAAAGACTTGAAATAATTTGCCCCTCCCACTATTTTATCTAAGTCAATGACCCTTCCTTTTGACTTAGGGTTAATCTACTTTAGATTTTACCTTAGTGGGTTTAAGAGTGCGATTATTTATTTTAACCTCCGTCTGAGACCGCAAGATTAATTTAAATAAAGGGTTGATCTTTATCAACAGTATCTCATACCCTCTCTTAACTTTAGGTTGACAACTCTTTGTCACTTAGTGGTGCATCTCATGCAACCAATCTAGCACCATTACCCTAAGCACATAAGTCCGGCTGTGCCTGCAACTTATGTCTTAGTTAAGCATTAAACCAGCACCCTAAGTGTCTTACACTTCAAACACTACTCTAGCCCAACGAAATAGTGGGTCCCAACTGAGTTGTGGAGCACCACTACGTAGAAGAGTTTTGAGTAGCATTGGTGGTGGGAGATAATCATATGCTTAATTATTTATTCCTTTTAAGGGTTCCTTTTATCTTGGGGTTAATTAGGTCCCATCAAACGCATATTGTACGTTATCATGCTAGTCGTTACCTATGTCAAACATCTATCGGTATACACTAGTCGTTATTGGACAAACATAATAACCATACAAACGCGATTTGCCCAATTTATGCATACTAGACGTTCTAATCATACATACATATAAACAGTTTATATTGAGATAGCCATGGTGCTCGCGCTTTTGTCCTTTTTGCTTCTTTAAGCAACGGCCGCGTGTCGTCTATACGCCACTAGCCTATTTCTCTAATTACAAATAATTAAAGAAACTCCATAACACTTTGGAGGAACAAAATTACAAAATTTAAATTACAAATATACTTGTAAATTAAAATGCGCGATTACACATAAATTTAAAATTCAAAAAAATTCAAATCCGGGCACCATGACCATCCCCTTCCTGTTTGTACCTGAAAAGTTCAAAACTTGCAAACACAAACATTATATTATCACATAACATTTTCACATGTATTTTGACATTTAACATTTAAACATCAAAATAACATCAAGATTCATAATCTTAAATTTCTCATTGGCCGAATTTAAAAACAATTTCAATTCAAATTTTGTTAATTCTTTCTTAAAGAAAACAAAATTAAACCATGCATGTAGCCATATATTCCTACATGGCCGAATCATATAGGTAACTATATGATAAATTTTTCACAAAATTTCATGCATATAAACATGACACAATTCATGGAGAAAAATAAGAAATCATTCAAGGTACTCTTAGTACCCTCCATGGCCGAATCTACCCTTTCAAAAAGGGTGTTCCTTTTAGAACTTTCATAAAGAAAAGAAACTAAACCATGATGCATAATGTTTTATGAACACAGAATCAAATTTTCATGTTCATAAAAACAAAAACTTTAACACTTTAAAGGATTTGTGATTCAAAATCCACATGCAGAATTTAAACTTTAACCCTTTAAAGATTTTTGACCGTGAAAGACTCTTTTCACAAACAAGGTACCATCACCCGTCGATGGTAAAGCAACCGGGCTCTGATACCACTTGAAAGTAAACTGGCCTTTGAAGGCCGATGCATGTAAGGTGTAAAACAAAAATTTTACTGCGGAACATACATGCACTCATAGATTCATGCTTTAAGACAGCATGATGTTACCTTGTTTTGGCCTGATCAGTCAGGGAGATGAGATGTCAGGCTTGAAGGGTTCAAACCCTCTAATGGTGATCCACACCACCGTTCGTCTATGATGCAAGAACTCTTTCTTGAAAGCCACCAGATGAACACCACAATGAGGCTTGCTATGCGCACAAGTGGTGAGGGTGGAGGCTAGGTATCCTGTTTGGAAAGGTGTACTGAGCTACCCTACAGAATGGTGCATAGAGGAGGAGAGTTGGCTTGGTTTTCCAATGAAACCTAAGGTGAGGAACATGTCTATTTATGCGCACCCTTTGGAGAGGAGGAGGGAATTCATTCATTCAAAATGAAAAACAAACTTTCAAATTTCTTTGAAAGTTGTGCATGAAACAGTGTGATAAGGTGGAGCTGTTGCAAAACAAACTTTGCCAACAACCTCCAATCTTATCCACATGAATTTAAATTCAAATTAATTTAAACTTAAATTCATAAACTATCATATAGTATATAGTTTTCATGCGCATAATTCAGCCCTATAAAGGGTCCAAATACATTGAGCAGTTGCATTCAAAATTTGAATCAACTTACCCACTGATTCCCTCAACCACCAAATCTGAATGGAGGTTTGTTTTAAGTGATAAGATAACACTCTTATCACTTAAAAGTGGCGCACCAAACAGCCTAGGGAGAGCCTCCAAAGATGCTTCTTCATCCAAGGAATATGCTCCAATAAGATCCTGTCTTATCCTTTTGTTATGAAACAACTTTTCAAAACCAATTCAAATTCGAATTCAAACACTTGAATTCAAACGTTCAAACATTCAAATTCAAAATTCAAAATTCAAAATTTCAAATTTCAAATTCAAAATTCGAATTTCAAAATTCAAATTCAAATTTTAAAATTCAAATTTCAAATTTCAAATTCAAAATTCGAATTTCGAAATTCAAATTCTAAATTCAAATTTCAAATTTCAAATTTCAAATTCAAAATTCGAAATTCAAATATTTGATTATTAATTTAACTAATTAAATTAATTAGTAATGGCTTGGACTATCCAAGCCCATTACTAAACTCCATGCACCACCCACCCATTTAGGTGGGCTTCCAAACAGCTTCTTGGGCTAATAACATTATTAGGCCCAATACCTTTAAAGCTAGTCCATCATAACTACAAGGTGTTAGTGTGTGACCCATTAGGTCCAACTTAGCTACTGACATAACTGGGCTTGGGCCCAACAAGCCCACAACCCAATTAATGACAACACAGAGCACTAGCAATGCTTTGTTGCCCCAGAACTAGTCAGATTAATGACTTGATCATCCTATTGCACATATTTGGTTACCGTATGTATTTCCCTTCGTCTCGGTTATCTTCCCATTAACCTAGGGTAAGGAAATGTATCAACCCCTGCGGTTTAGGGTAAGCTTTATTCGAAATAGGGAATCTTCAATTTACTGACTCTAAAGGCAGATCATCTCATGATCTCTTTTACTATGCATAGATTCCCGAGTCCCTGTAAATGTCATCCCGATTTCTCCGGTTTACAGATAACCTAATCTCTCACAGAGATTTGACGAATTCCTTCAGCTTATTACCCTAGCCCTGTGCCCTTTAAGGACACGCCCAACAGTATACCTATGAGTCTCCATGTTTCAGGCAGACGAGGTCTACAATCAAAACATGCCTTCAAGAACACAGTCTAGGTAATAACTTCTGGTCTAAGGAAAGACACACCCAAACATAAAGAGATTACTCTAATGACACTATCTGTGAGATTTCCTCATAGAGTCTCTTTTTGGGTCTGTTCAGTGCGAGCTATACTCTTATAGGTCCACCCACGACTTTAGCTAAGATATCTCCATATCTGCAGCTCATGAGGTCTTTAACTTGTATCCATATACAAGTAGATAAGTCGTACTAGTCTTTACTCGAGATCACTGATCCCCAAACTCAGTGTCTCTAGACTAGGAACATATAATTAGGAATAGACATGCAATATCCTTGAATCCTCATGATCGTGATCTCATCACAGATACTCAAGAGATACCTGTTCTATTCCAAGGGGTTTATCCAGTTCATTCATATAATATTAACAGTAATATCGAGACACAATATGAAACTGAATAAATAGTGCTTACATTTATTTGCGACAAATAAAGTTCTAAATCTAGTGTCCTTTATTTAATCAAAAGATTGTCTCTAGGACACCCATATGCTAACATGCCTGTGCTCCAATCTCCATGGGTGTTGGTCCACAGGTGAACAAGAAATGGAAGAGGCATATGCTTAGGCTTCAATCTCCTTATTAAACCAAAGAGGGGATGCACAAGGAAAATAGAGGAATTACTGCACCTCCTTGCCAAGAGACGTATGGCCGAACTAGGAAAACATAAGGAGAATATGTTTAAAGTGTTTTGTTTTCCTCCCTAGATGCTCACGGTTTTGGCTGTTGTAGATGGGAAGGAGAGGACTCATTTTCTTGGGTTGGTGTTTCTTCTCTTCGTTACAGCTTGGAGGGGAAGGGAATAAGGACTGCACTTTATTTAATTCTGAACATGTACCAAACAAAATGGGTTGTTGCTTCTCTGGTTGTTAGACGTACAAGAGGAGATAAGGTGAGGGTTGTTTGCTTTTTGGACAAATGGCGCAAATCAGCTTTCTATTGGCCAATCCAAGCTAAGCATGCAGATTTGTTTAAGGATAAGTTATGTATCATTAGAGGAAAAACATAGGGCTGAATTAATCCCCTATTTTACAAGGTTTGGGCTGTGGCCCATGGGGAATTTGGACCCAAGATTTCACCTAAGCCATGTAGTTTCATGAAGCTACTTAGTAAGTAACTAGAGTTCTTGCCTATACCGTAATTAAATGTAACAATATCCCTTTTTAACTAGTGTCTTGAGTCTTTTAAAACATTCCCATATACTTGCTTATAATAGCAATAATTTAATTTTCCTAACTCAAATTAATTCCACCCTAAACATAAATTTAATTCGAATTTCAAGAATGCTCCACATCCCTAATTGCGAGTTATGTAATTTCCTAATTATGCGGGATGTTACACTCTCCCCACCAAATTTGAAGTTTGTCCCCAAACATCGTCCTAACATTCCAATACTATTCCAGTCGAATGCCAAACAAAATTACATTAGTGAAAGACCTTAGATCACATTCAGCCGACATCTATAACAGTCATCAATTAATTCAGAGTATTACAAACAACTTGCACTTTACATATTCATTAGACAATATATATAACAAAATTTTACTCGTACGGAAGGACATAAAAATTTTCCTAGCCTAATCATAATAAACAAATTTTTGGCTTCTCTTTAAACAACGTTTTGACCACAATGCAATAAAGATGAAGTGAAACCAACATATAATTTTTTCTAAGCCACGAAATTTCAGCCATCCATTAGTGTTATTACTTATGTTCTTCATTTCTTTATGTGGGTCAAAATTAATAACATGCCATCCTCATTCTTATGCATCCACTATACTTACTATACTGAAAATACACATCATTAGCTACCCGAGGACTCTATGGTTTTTATGCAAAACTGTTTGGAAATTAGCAATTCAGATTACAAGATTACTTCACAAATGATCACACACACAAAATTTACAATCCTGAAGTAGACAATTTAAAATAACTAGACATGCCTGCTTAGTACTTGCGCAAACAGCGGGCTAATCAGCTAGGAGCATCCCTAACAGTTATTTTATCTTTGTAGTTTACATGTTACAATTTAGATCTTCGTCCACTTCTATAACACCTCGTAAAATTTGAATATGAATTTATATGATATAATGTGGGTTAAAAGGGAAGGATTAGTGAAAATCCTGAAATTGAGATCAAAATGTGTACCAAGGACAAAATAATAATTTGCCATAAACGTAAACCGAGGCATGAAAATTGGAGTTGGAGATCTCAAATGACAAAAATAATGCTGGATATGGATTCAGGACGAAAAGTTGAGTGAATAGGCAAGTTTTGAAAATTTTGATGAATGGTGATTTTCCCGGTGTAAAAAAACTACGGTATAATTGTACCAATAAGGGTGAAATTTTTATGAGTTTTTTGAGGAAATAAAAATATGTCATGAACCAGAAAAATATGTAGATTGTGAATTTGTGATTGGAATTAGGTGAGGGATTAAAGTTAAATCGCGTGTGGGACCTGCTCCCACCAAACCCACTTAAGTTTTCCTCCCTTTTTCTTTCCTCACGCACGCCTCTCTCTCTCTCTCTCTCTCTCTCTCTCTCTTTTCTTTCTTCTTCCTCCCTCTCCTTTGTGTGTTTCCTCCATGGGAGCTTGGGCAAGAAACTTTCTTGCCCATTTTCCCCACTTTTGAGCCACCAAATCGATAAAGTTCCAACACCAAAGTTGTTTATAGTGAGGATGTGAGTATATTACCCTTCTTGAGAGAGTCATGAAAGTGAGTGTGGGATGAGATCGTTTTTACGCCCATTTGTGCAAAATTATGGAATTTTAGGGAGCATTGGTGATGCTTTGGCTTGGATGGACCCTTGATCTTCAACCATTGGAGCCTTAAGAAGCTATTGGTTGTAAGTATTCTTAGTTTCGTGGAGTTTTTGTGAAAATCATAAAATGGGTTTTGTGTTGAAGTTGTGTTGGATGATTTGTGTACTTAGAGAGCTCAAATGGAAAATGTGCATTAGATGATTATGTCTTAGAATGATGTATTTGAGCTAGAAATGCAATAAAATTTATTGGTGAAAAATGCTCATAACTTAGGATTTTTGCATGATGCCTAAGATTTGTGAAAATTGAATTGTGTAAGAAATGGATTGATAAATAATTGTATGATGTTGTAATATGATTATATGATGAGTATGAGTGTTGAATTTGATTGAATACCCCTAGATTGATGGGCATGAGTAATTCGACCTATTGAGGTAATGGTTGGTTGATGATGTAAAATTGAAGTGTAAGTGAATATCTATGAATGGTGTAAATGAGTGATTGGAATGGAAACTAATTGATGATCATGTAGTTGATCATTTAGGTTGCCTCTCACGGACGCTATGGAAGTGGATTAAGCTTGGAGCTTACGTATGGAGCATTGGCTTGGAGTTGAGGTAAACCTTTGGAACTCGGGTTTAGTCCCTTGTGTGCTCCACCACGCCTAGTGGAAGGTGGTGGTTGGAATTTGTGTTGTTGAACATTGTATGAATATGTATGTTCATGCATTATTGCTTGATTGTGTGACATGCTTGGAGCATGTTGTGAGTAAATTGTTTGATCTCTGGCCAGCAGATGTGTGTTGGTTTGGACTTCCGCTGGATAATTTCGTTGGGGATTCCAGTCGGGTTTTGCCGTGGGACCGACTCTGGGAGCGGTACCAGGATGATCCAAACGCTGGACTTCCGCTGGGGATTCCGGTCAGGTTTTGTCGTGGGGCCGACTCTGAGAGAGGTACCAAGACGATCCAAATGTGGGACTTCCGCTGGATAGGGCTCATGAGGAGTTCCAGTTGGGTTTTTCCGTGGAGTCTTCTCAACCATGGGAGAGGCACCAGGAAGATTCTGGGAGTTATACGATGGGGTCCTTGAACGTAATCCATATGTGGATGTTCTTGGGTTGTGCCCAGTTGTTGTGATATTGTATGTCATGCGTGCCATACCTTGTTATATGTTGCACATTGAGTGAGCCATAAGGTGGAGAGATCCTCTAGTACCCTTGGTTTACTGAGATATATTTGTATATCTCACCCCGCGTTTGGGGACATCATTTCAGGATAGGTTGAGCCTGGAGGAGTGGAGCATGAGGTGCATATGGAGGGCACGGCATGTTAGAGGATTCTGTTGGATACACCTAGCATAGTGTATCACATTTTGGACTTAGGTCATGGACATGTTGCCTTTTGATAATTGCCATGTTTTGTATATTCATGACTATATGAAAGTCTTTCAAAATTGATGTATAATTGTGCCTTTGACTATATGTATATTCTGTGTGAGCATGGGATCTGTCTATAACACCTCGTAAATTCAAATGTGAATTTATATGATATAATGTGGGTTAAAAGGGAAGGATTAGTGAAAATTCTGAAATTGGGGTCAAAATGTGTACCAAGGGCAAAATGGTAATTTGCCAGAAACATAAACCGAGGCATAAAAAATGGAGTAGGAGAACTCAAATGATAAAAATAATGCCGAAAATGGATTCAAGATGGAAAATTGAGTGAATAGGCAAGTTTTGAAAATTTTGATGAATAGTGATTTTTATGGTGTAGAAATATTGCGGTATAATTGTACCGATAGGAGTGAAATTTTTATGAGTATTTTGAGGAAATAAAAACATGTCATGAACCAGAAAAATATGTAGATAGTGAATTTGTGATTGGAATTGGGTGGGGGATTAAAGTAAATCGCGTGTGGGACCCGCTCCCACCAAACCCACTTACTTTTTCCCCTTCCCCTCACGCTTTCTCTTTTCTCTCTCCATCTTTCTCTTCTTTTTCTTCTTCCTTGCGCAGCCACCATGGGAGGAAGGGCAAGAAACTTTCTTGCCCCTTTTCCACACTTTTGAGCCACCAAATCAATAAAGTTCCAACACCAAAGTTGTTTGTAGTGAGGTTGTGAGTATATTACCCTTGTTGAGAGAGTCATGAAACTGAGTGTGGGATGAGATCATTTTTACACCCATTTGTGCGAAATTGTGGAATTTTGGGGAGCATTGGTGATGCTTTGGCTTGGATGGACCCTTGATCTTCAACCATTAGAGCCTTAGGAAGCTATTGGTTGTAAGTATTCCTAGTTTCATGGAGTTTTTGTGAAAATCATAAAATGGGTTTTGTGTGAAGTGGTGTTGGTTGATTCGTGTAGTTAGAGAGCTCAAATGGAAAATGTACATTAGATGATTATGTCTTAGAATGATGTATTTGAGCTAGAAATGCAATAAAATTTATTGGTGAAAAATGCTCATAACTTAGGATTTTTGCATGATGCCTAGGATTTGTGAAAATTGAATTGTGTAAGAAGTGGATTGATATTGTAATATGATTATATGATGAGTATGAGTGTTGAATTGGATTGAATACCCCCAGATTGATGGGCATGAGTAATTCGACCTATTGAGGTAATGGTTGGTTGATGATGTAAAATTGAAGTGTAAGTGAATATCTATGAATTGTGTAAATGAGTGATTGGCACGGAAATTGATTGATGATCATGTTGTTGATCATTTAGGTTGCCTCTTTTGGACGCTATGGAAGCAGATTAAGCTGGGAGCTTACGTATGGAGCATGGGCTCGAAGTTGAGGTAAATCTTTGGAACTCGGGTTTAGTCCCGTGTGTGCTCCAGCACGCCTAGTGGAAGGTTGTGGTTGGAATTTGTGTTTTTGAACATTGTATGAATATGTATGTTCATGCATTATTTCTTGATTGTGTGACATGCTTGGAGCATGAGGTGTGTAAATTGTTTGATCTCTGGCCAGTAGATGTGTGTTGGTTTGGACTTCCGCTGGATAATTCTGCTGGGGATTCCAATCGGGTTTTGCCGTGGGGCCGACTCTGGGAGTGGTACCAGGATGATCCAAATGTGGGACTTGCGCTGGATAGGGCTCATGAGGAGTTCCAGTTGGGTTTTTCGATGTAGTCGTCTTAACCATGGGAGAGGCACCAGGAAGATTCCGGGAGTTATACGATAGGGTCCTTGAACGTAATCCAGCAGTGGATGTTCTTGTATTGTGCCCAGTTGTTGTGATATTGTATTTCATGCATTCATACTATGTTATATGTTGCACATTGAGTGAGCCATGGGGTGGAGTGATCCTCTAGTACCCTTGGTTTACTGAGATATATTTGTATATCTCACCCCGCGTTTCGGGACATCATTTCAGGTTGGGTTGAGCCTGGAGGAGTGGAGCATGAGGTGCATATGGAAGGCATCGCATGTTAGAGGATTC
The DNA here is from genome assembly GCA_032173675.1 of Gastrolobium villosum. Lineage (NCBI taxonomy): Eukaryota > Viridiplantae > Streptophyta > Magnoliopsida > Fabales > Fabaceae > Gastrolobium > Gastrolobium villosum. The sequence goes on from JAVKPL010000763.1 coordinate 13,738, forward strand.
AGTTGGAGACATTTAGCATAGGATGTTATGTTTTGAATTGAGGCCATGAACTTGTGCATGTTGAAAATGCCATGCATTTGTAAATGTATAACTAACTTGATGTATATGTATCTTATGTGTGAGCATGGGATCTGTCCATAGCCACCTATGATGTATTGGAAGCATGTAAATGTAATGTAAAGGGCTCTAAGCCTAATTTATGAATGAATTATTATGCTAGTTAACAAAAGCATGTAATGAAACCTTTGTGATTGAAACATAATGAATATCATATCTGTAAATGGACTGTGATAGGTTGTAAGTACCCCAAGGCGTTGTTGGTCCTTGTGTGTGCCACCCATGTGATTTTACTTAACCATATGTGTTTAGGTTATATTGAACAAGAATAGGGATTGTTGTAAAAACAAAGGGAATTCTGGCCAATTTTCGGGAAATTGGCATGTTTTTAGTGAACTTTGGGAGAACGTATCTCCCTCCACTGTGGTCCAATAGGGTTGGGCTTTACACCATTTTGAAGATGGAGTTACCCTCTATGTCATGTCAAAATTTGGGGTTGATCAGAGTTAGAAATGGGGCGGTAGAAGGTCGGGAACTCAGGCCCCTGGGGTGGCTCCTGCACAAGTGCAGGATGCTGATTGAAAAATTTGACAGTGGTGTGGCGCCACCTGGTGCCGCTGTGGCACCAACTGGCGCCATGGGTCTGTAAGAAACACGAAAATTGCAATTTCAGGCAGTGGTGTGGCGCTGGTTGGCGCCGTAATGGCGCCACCCGGCGCCGCTGTTAGGAGAATATTACGTTATTTTTTTAAAAACACATATCTTGAGCTACGGTGCTCCGAATTGAGCGTGGTTTGAACCCACATGAAGCTAAGGAAAAAATCTATAACATAATAAGAGATGAGAAGTATTTGATGGGTTTAAAATTGTTGGAGTAAATAAAATGGTTAAGACATTTAGTGATAAAAATGGATAGAACGAGTTTTGCCTTGTTGGTTTATGGGAGCCACTTGGCAACCTCTAAACAAAAGAGTGTATGGTATTAGGCTTTGGTATTAATCATTCCGCATAAAATTTTGGGTTATGATCACAGTTATTTTATTGGAGAAAATGATATTAAGAAGGAAAAAGTTTACCCGCATTTTATATATGAACTGCTGTGATTGTAACTGCGCTTAATATCATAATTAATGATAACAACACCGGTGAACAATGGGCTGTTACATTTTATGGTATCAGAGCAGTTTCTTAGGGAACTCTGAATGTCGTACGATTGTGGTGAGTGCTGTATAGTTGTACGTAGACTCTTATTGAGTACTGCACATGTGATTCCTTAGTTTGGGTCTGATCAACCCATTTCTTCGTGTTATATGTGTGGTCAGTATAAGATGCCTTCGTGACAACCCTGGAGCACCAATGCCAGTCCTTAGGCTGAGGTCGTGGTTGCAGTATTTGTTGCTCCACAGACATAGATGTTGTAAGTGAATTTGAGGAAATTAAGGACTTAGTGAGAATAAATTGAGATAGTATGTTTAACCATTTTGGGTAGAATGCTACCATAGTTGAATGTGTGGTCTTATGGTTAGTAAGTATGACTGAATTGAGTTGATATTGTCATGATGATGTTTGGGTAGAATGCTACCATAGTTGAATGTGTGGTCTTATGGTTAGTAAGTATGACTGAATTGAGTTGATATTGTCATGATGATGTTGGTGAGTCTCCCCTAAATGTAAAGGGAGTTAGAATAATTGAGTATAGGTGGAATTAGTGGTATAACCTGGAAATAGTGTGGATTTGGAACCCCGATTAATTGTGAAAGTTTGAATATGAGTGCTTATATGTAAGCTTGGATACCTTAGAGTTAAATAAGAAGGTTATAAAACCTTGAGAAGGGCATACACTTGGATGAATTAAAATGTTTGGAAGTACAAGTGAATTGAATCTTCAAAATTTGAATTGAGGAATGTGAGGATCCAAAAAGAACTATGAAAATGATGTGTTGGATGATTCAATGTTGAAAAGTGGGACTGTAGTCCATGATGGTTTAATATTGGTTGAACTTGAGAGAGAGTATAATAATGTATAGAAAGTATAATATAAGAAGTTGAGGAAATTTCCATGGATGGCATTAGACAAATTTGATTGAAAGTATGAGGGTCCACGATATAATGATGGTTGGACTTGACAAATGTGAGGTGAGAAAATATAACTGAGTGTGGTGTATTAATTGTATTAATAAGCTTCCATAATGTTGTGTAGTATTGAAATGTTGATGATGTGGCCTAATTATATGTGGGTATTGATGTATAGGACGCTAATGGAGAATGACTCCTTGATAGAGATTCAGGAGGTATGTACATGAGAGAACTGATCTATAATAGATGTTTCTTGGAAATTGCAAGGGTGACTATTGTATTTTGAAAGGGCAAAATTGCTAGAGATATTTGAAATGGACTATGGTAATTCAAAATTGCATGATGGGTTATATATATATATATATATATATATATATATATATATATATATATATATATATGATAAAGAGTTGGATAATGATCCTGTGATGGCTAAGTGCCAGTATATATATGTACATACATTTTGTGAAGGCCGGGGTGCCTATATATCTATATGTATCTGTGTTGTAATGAACTAGTAAATTCTTTGGTAAAAGAACAATGATGTAAGTGAAATCCCCTATGATGGGAGATTGGGGAAGAGATTGTCTCTTTGGAGTGTCATTGGACGCTCAGTTTGTTATGGGATTCATGATGGAGTCCCGGTGTGCAAGTTATACCTTAGCACACATGTTGATAATGAAGTGATAATTCAGATTATCCTGGGTTTCCCTTGTGGATTGAATCCTAATAGGTGTTGCTCTTGGAAGTCCCAGACGAGCACCGCTCGAAGTTGAGATTTATCTGGTGGTCCTGATGCGTTGAAAGCATGGACTGGTAAGTGGGGGCACTCTTGGTGTCACAGTGAGATATTGAGAGGAAAAATGATGTTGTTTTAATGAAGTGGATCTTCTACCGTGTTGAGCATAGTCGCTATGAGCCATGTCAAGCAATGGATTATAATTGTACCAAGGATGGGTACTAGCAAGAGTTGAAAATATGCACAGAAGTATGAGAAAGATGTTGGAATCATGTGAGGATGATTATGTTATGGACTAGGACTAATGACTAGTCAAGTTAAATGAGTAGACTGTTCGAGGAAAGAACCATATCTAGGAGGTCATAGTGTGTTGTGCATAAGTAAGATATAACTAGTATACATTATGTGTCTATACAAAACTCTTTTGCCGTTATATACGGATGTGATGTGAATGGGGTTATCTCTGTGTGACTTATATGCCCAGAGTGTATGGCTATCTCCGTATGGATTATGATCCCGGAGATTATTATTATCTTGTATAAGTAATGTGATGTGAGGTAGTACCTTGTGTTAGTGGGACTGTTAGTACAGCCGATGGCATGTTACCTCTTCTTGCGTGAATTATAAGGACAGATTCTCTGATTGGTGGGTCATTGCACCTGGGGCCCTTAGGACAGCAAGAGCTCGAGGGGTTAAACGTAAGGATGTTTTTACCCATTGCATTGGAGGATTGTATCTTGTGAGGAACACAAGAGGTGAATTTGGATAACTTTAAGTGAACTGTAACATGTCAAATAGTATGCAATATGTGAGGTACCATGAGATGGTAGTGGAGTTATGAAATTGAGCACTCGGAGATGTGCATGAGTGTATACCAAGTGTAGTGGTATGGATTCAGGTTTTACGAAAATTGTGAAATGAATTGTGGGATTCTCACCCTATGTGAAGGGAATAGAAAATTGATTAGCACTGATAGACTGAGTCAAGGTCTTCTGAGAAGGCTTGTAATGAAGAGATGTTAAGCTAAGATAGTGGCCAATGGCCATTCAAAAAGGACTAAGTGTGATTAAGGTGTGATACTAGCTGGTAAATAGAATGGTATTTGGTGAAATAAAAGGTTGATATCTCTGCCCTGGTGGTTGAGTTACTGATGGAGTACTATATATGCAAATTATAGTGAGAGATGTGTTGAAAATACACAATGTTGATGTTGTTCTTGGCTAGGTACCAAGATATATGATTGGGTGTGCTAGTAGTACCTTGAATAGTCCGAGAGACTTGTATGCCAGCTGATAGTGAATTATGAAAGTAATGACAGTGATGGGATTAGTTCCATATGGCATGATAAATAGGCTTTGAAAATCCCTATATGATGGGACAGGTATGAGAGAGGTATAATATGGTACCCTAGAATGATACGTACTGGTTGAATGAAATGATGATGAAGGTGAGGTGTAAAGAATGAAACACATGTGAAATTGATAACATGAGTATGGAAATCTTAGGCATGTTGCCTTTAATGTGAGAAATCAATGATGAACTATGTGTCAAGTTTTGAGATGACTAGCCGAAATTGTAAGTATAATCTTATATATAGAAATTCATGAGTGTTTGTGATTGAAGGCTTTGAAATGGCCAATGTGATTTAATTATGGTAATGTGTGGTCCACTAAGAACCAGTTAAATGTCTTGAGGAAGTGATTCGCCATTGTGTTTTGGTGAAAGTTGGTAAACTTGTAAGGTTAGATTCGAAAGTTGAGCACAGAGATGGTGCTTGTTTAAGCTAAAGTGCAGATGTGAAATTGCATGTTGTAGGTTAAGAACATGAGAAAAAATATGTGTATATACGACTTGTGGCTAAATGCCAAAAATGGGGATTATTCCCTCAGAAAAGGAAAGTACAGTTAGCGTGAACTAGATGATTACTCGGTGAATTGCACTGAGGGGCTATTGAGATTCCATAACAGTGTTTAATGTGGAATAAGAAATGTAGAAAAAATGATGACGAGAGTACATATTCCGTAGAAATAAAGCTTAGATAAGGATAATTGTGGCTGTAATGTGTCAGAAAGTGATAGTTTCCTGTGTGGCACAGATTGGATGGAACGTGATATGACCTTATAGGTATAGTTATTGATGCATTAACTAGGTAGGCAAACCCTCCAAGAGAAATTATGGGCTATATATGTTAGTTAGCCGACTTGTGAAAAGAAATTGGCTTGGTAAAGCGGAAAAAGTGCGCAACTGCGATGTGCGCTCCGGCTGTTCACGTGTGGTGACACCGGATGATATTGAGATTGGGGAGAACTTGAGGGCTCCCATTGGGCCTTTGAAATGCTAGGCCATTGTGAAATGAGGTTGAAAAGCCAAAGAATTGTAATGTAAATATTTAGTGAGAAGCCCGCACACCTGTTGAAGCTACTTGGGGATGGGGGACTGAGATTCTCCGGCTGTATCCTGAGTTAGCATATGTGTATAGTTGATTTTGCGGAAAAAATCCAAAAAGGTGGGGTGAATATAACACATCGTAAATTCAAATGTGAATTTATATGATATAATGTGGTTTAAAAGGGAAGGATTAGTGAAAATCATGAAATTAGGGTCAAAATGTGTACTAAGGGCAAAATGGTAATTTGCCAGAAACATAAACCGAGGCATGAAAAATGGAGTAGGAGAACTCAAATGATAAAAATAACGCCGGAAATGGATTCTGGACGAAAAAATTGAGTGAATAGGCATGTTTTGAAATTTTTGATGAATAGTGATTTTTCCGGTGTAAAAATACTGCGGTATAATTGTACCGGTAGGAGTGAAATTTTTATGAGTATTTTGAAGAAATAAAAATATGTCATGAACCAGAAAAATATGTAGATAGTGAATTTGTGATTGGAATTGGGTGAGGGATTAAAGTAAATCGCGTGTGGGACCCGCTCCCACCAAACCCACTTACTTTTTCCCCTTCCCCTCACGCTTTCTCTTTTCTCTCTCCATCTTTCTCTTCTTTTTCTTCTTCCTTGCGCAGCCACCATGGGAGGAAGGGAAAGAAAATTTCTTGCCCTTTTCCATACTTTTGAGCCACCAAATCAATAAAGTTCCAACACCAAAGTTGTTTGTAGTGAGGTTGTGAGTATATTACCCTTCTTGAGAGAGTCATGAAAGTGAGTGTGGGATGAGATCATTTTTACACCCATTTGTACGAAATTATGGAATTTTGGGGAGCATTGGTGATGCTTTGGCTTGGATGGACCCTTGATCTTCAACCATTAGAGCCTTAGGAAGCTATTGGTTGTAAGTATTCCTAGTTTCATGGAGTTTTTGTGAAAATCATAAAATGGGTTTTGTGTGAAGTGGTGTTGGTTGATTCGTGTAGTTAGAGAGCTCAAATGGAAAATCTACATTAGATGATTATGTCTTAGAATGATGTATTTGAGCTAGAAATGCAATAAAATTTATTGGTGAAAAATGCTCATAACTTAGGATTTTTGCATGATGCCTAGGATTTGTGAAAATTGAATTGTGTAAGAAATGGTTTGATAATTAATTGAATGATTTTGTAATATGATTATATGATGAGTATGAGTGTTGAATTGGATTGAATACCCCTAGATTGATGGGCATGAGTAATTTGACCTATTGAGGTAATGGTTGGTTGATGATGTAAAATTGAAGTGTAAGTGAATATCTATGAATTGTGTAAATGAGTGATTGGCACGGAAATTGATTGATGATCATGTTGTTGATCATTTAGGTTGCCTCTTTTAGACGCTATGGAAGCGGATTAAGCTGGGAGCTTACGTATGGAGCATGGGCTCGGAGTTGAGGTAAACCTTTGGAACTCGGGTTTAGTCCCTTGTGTGCTCCAGCACGCCTAGTGGAAGGTTGTGGTTGGAATTTGTGTTGTTGAACATTGTATGAATATGTATGTTCATGCATTATTGCTTGATTACGTGACATGCTTGGAGCATGAGGTGTGTAAATTGTTTGATCTCTGGCCAGTAGGTGTGTGTTGCTTTGGACTTCCGCTGGATAATTCCACTGGGGATTCCAGTCGGGTTTTGCCGTGGGACCGACTCTGGGAGCGGTACCAGGATGATCCAAATGTGGGACTTCATGAGGAGTTCCAGTTGGGTTTTTCCATGGAGTCGTCTCAACCATGGGAGAGGCACCGGGAAGATTCCGGGAGTTATACGATGGGGTCCTTGAACGTAATCCAGCTGTGGATGTTCTTGGATTGTTCCCAATTGTTGTGATATTGTATGTCATGCATTCATACTATGTTATATGTTGCACATTGAGTGAGCCATGGGGTGGAGTGATCCTCTAGTACCCTTGGTTTACTGATATATATTTGTATATCTCACCCCGCGTTTGGGGACATCATTTCAGGTTGGGTTGAGCCTGGAGGAGTGGAGCATGAGGTGCATATGGAAGGCATCGCATGTTAGAGGATTCAGTTGGAGACATTTAGCATAGGATGTTATGTTTTGAATTGATGCCATGAACTTGTGCATGTTGAAAATGCCATGCATTTGTAAATGTATAACTACACTTGATGTATATGTATCTTATGTGTGAGCATGGGATCTGTCCATAGCCACCTATGATGTATTGGAAGCATGTAAATGTAATGTAAAGGGCTCTAAGCCTAATTTATGAATGAATTATTATGCTAGTTAACAAAAACATGTAATGAAACCTTTGTGATTGAAACATAATGAATATCATATTTGTAAATGGACTGTGATGGGTTGTAAGTGCCCCAAGGTGTAGTTGGTCCTTGTGGGTGCCACCCATTTGATTTTACATAACCATATGTGTTTAGGTTATATTGAACAAGAATAGAGATTGTTGTAAAAACAAAGGGAATTCTGGCCAATTTTCGGGAAATTGGCATGTTTTTAGTGAAATTTGGGAGAACGTATCTCCCTCCACTGTGGTCCAATAGGGTTGGGCTTTACACCATTTTGAAGGTGGAGTTACCCTCTATGTCGTGTCAAAATATGGGGTTAATCGGAGTTAGAAATGGGGATGTAGAAGGTCTGGAACTCAGGCCCCTGGGGTGGCTCCTGCACAAGTGCAGCATGCTGATTGAGAAATTTGACAGTGGTGTGGCGCCGCTATGGCGCCAACTGGCGCCATGGATCTATAAGAAACACGAAAATTGCAATTTCAGGCAGTGGTGTGGCGCTGGTTGGCGCCGTAATGACGCCACCCGACGCCGCTGTCAGGAAAATATTATGTTGTTTTTTTAAAAACACATATCTTGAGCTACGGTGCTCCGAACTGAGCGCGGTCACGTGAAGCTAAGGGAAAAATCTAGAACATAATAAAAGATGATTAGTATTTGATAGGTTTAAAATTGTTGGAGTGAATAAAATGGTTAAGACATTTAGTGATAAAAATGTATAGAACGAGTTTTGCCTTGTTAGGTTTTGGTATTAATTATTCTGCATAAAATGTTGGGTTATGATCACAGTTATTTTATTGGAGAAAATGATATTAAGAAGGAAAAAGTTTACCCGCATTTTATATATGAACTGCTGTGATTGTATCTGCGCTTAATATCATAATTAATGATAACAACACCGGTGAACAACAGGCTGTTACACTGTCCATAGCCACCTATAATGTATTGGAAGCATGTAAATGTAATGTAAAAGGATTTAGGCCTAATTTATGAAGTGATTATATGTATGGTTAATAAAAGCATGAAATGGAACTTTGGTAATTGAAATATAATGAACATTGTACATGTAAATGGACTGTGATGGGTTGTAAGTGCCCCAAGGCTAGGGGTGTTAACGGGCCGAGCCGAGCCGAGCTTTGATCTTAACGGGCCAAGCCTGTATTTAAACGTGTCTGACTGGCCTTAGCCTGTTACCTGTCACGAATATAATATTGGCCTGTGGCCTGGTTTATTTACAAAAAATAAAAGCCTGTATGAAGCCTGTTAGCCTGTTAGCCTTTAAAAAAAAAACACCATAATTCCACAAAAATTCAATGTATATCCAAATAAAATATACAATCAACAACATTACAGCACTAATAATCCCACAAAGATTCATAAATTCAATGTATACCCAAAAAACATAATATAGAACAGAATCATTCAAAAAATCTACTTAATCAATAAACTAAAGTAGTACCAAATTCTGCAACGGACATGAAATAATTCCCCACTAAGAACTAATTTAGTATTTCTCGATAAAGTGCTTTTGATAGTTCTTATGCATACGTCATTGTAGGCAGCATTGTCCACAGACACAGAAAATACCTTATTTTCGATTCCCCATAATTGTAGACATTTAATAATTGCATCTGCAACATCGACTCCACACCTTGGAGGTGGCACTTTCACAAAACTCAAAACTCTTTTTTGTAATTTCCATTCTGAATCAATGAAATGGCCTGTAATCACCATATATTCAGCTATTTGGTGGTTAGACTTCCACATATCAGTGGTGATGCTAATCTTGTTCACCCTCATCAATTGTGCCTTTAGCGATTTTTCTCAGCCTCATATAATCCAATGCAATCATTTTTTATTGTATGACGTGACACTTTCTCAAAATCAGGATTTGCACACTGAAACACCCACCTCCAGGCAGTATCCTCGACAAAGCTAAAAGGATTCTCATGAACCATAATAGCAGTAGCAATAGCTTCTCTCATTTTTTCATTGGAACACTTTCCTGTAGGTGAAAGGAAAGGGTTCACTCCAGAGCCTGAAGGCTGAAACGAAAGAGTAGTTTGAGTGATTTCCTTCTTTCCGGATTGGGCCAATCTTTTTTCAAGCAACTTGTTAAATGCCTCTTTGATGGCTTGTGCTTGCTCCTGGTCCACCACGTGCAAATTTGGCTTTACAATGGTTACATACGGCCTTAAGCCCAACATTGGGGATGTCCACTTCATGAAAATCATCCCACACCTTTGATGTTTTCTGCCTTTTATTTGTGGTGTTTGCATCTGCATCTTGTGTTGGTGGTTCTTGTCCTTGAACATCAACATTATTTACTGCATGTGAATTGGAGGCCATTTACCTATTTGATAAAGAAACAACACAAATAAATCAAAATCAATGAATGGAAAAGCCAACAAAGATGAAGACTGTGGACTTGAAAGCTCGCTTAAGCATACCAAGACGCTGCAATTAAAATTTATATGTAAAACAGTGACAAGAGGATGAGGCAACTAATGTTACGTTTAATATTGGATACTTGTTTTGTGCTTTACATCTATGTACCCAACTAATATATATTAAGATTAAACTATATATATATATATATATATATATTATCAACCCTCGCGATCTGTAATGTAACAAAGTCGACAAAATATGTATATGTGAATGCACAAAGTAATAGGATCTTCCATCAAGTCAAGTATCACAAAATTCTAATAAAAAGAAAATAAAAATCAAATTGTGAAGAAGTTAGAGTACTTGCAATTATAACATCAAAATGGATGCCTGTGTATTAGGCTTACGTGTTATAGGATTACGTGGAAATTCAAAGTAATAGCCTTACGTGTTATAGGATTTGATGGAAATTCAATAAAAAAATAGAGGGATAATGGATGCCTGTGTATTAACATTCCAAAATTCATTGTTTATTATTAATCTTTATGTGCACATGCTGTGTCGGCGTTTTATTACATCTCTGCATAATGACAGGCTGATTTTCGTACAATAATGCAAGAAATCTCCTCTATAAAATCTAGGGATGGCAGCAAAAATTACAAACCTGGAATGAGATTGAACCAAAGTGGTGGGTTGTGACTTGTGAGTCTTGTGATTATATTAGTTTTGATGGACAGCTCAAAGTGCCTCGAACAAGGGTCGAAATAGAGACAAATATGTTGGGTCTGCGTTTGCTGGGATAGGTTAGGGCTGGTGAAAAATATATTTAGGAGAAAGAGAACAGATAAGGACTTTTGAATAATTAGTATAAAGAAAGGTTAACGTAAACGGGCCGGCCTTGAAGGCTTGAAGGCCGGGCATTTCATATACAGCCTGAAGCCTTTTAACTAATCGGGCTTTTACATGAGTACAGGTTTGAGCCTAACAACTGAAAAAGGAAGGCCGGGCCGGGCCGATGGAGGCCGGGCCTAAGGCCCCTGTCGGGCCCCTGGCCTTATTATCACCCCTACCCAAGGCGTTGTTGGTCCTTGTGTGTGCCGCCCATTTGATTTTATATACCTTATGTATTTAGGTTGCATTGGCAAATTGGGGACTGTTGAAAAAACAAAGGGAACTCTGGCAAATTTTCGGGGAATTGGCTTGTTTTTAGCAAACTTTGGGAGAACGTATCTCCCTCCATTGTGGTCCAATAGGATTGGTCCTTACACCATTTTGAAGGTGGAGTTACCCTCTATGTCGTGTCAAAATTTGGGGTTAATCGGAGTTAGAAATGGGGCGGTAGAAGGTCGGGAACTCAGCCCTGGAGTGGCTGCTGCACAAGTGCAGGAAGCTGATTAAGGGGGCTTAAGCGCCCAAATGGGGGCTTAAGTGCTCTGATGCACCTGTGAGGGGGAAAAACCCTCTGCCGCAGGGGGTTTAAGTGCCCAAATGAGGGCTTAAGCGCCCTGGAGCGCGCTTAAGCGCCCTTGGTGGCCTAAAAACCCCGTTTTCTTCTGCCTGTGGGCGCTTAAGCGCCCTACCGTGCGAAAAAAATGATTTAGTAAAATTGGCATAACTTGAGCTACATAGCTCCAAATTGAGCGCGGTTTGAAACCATGCGTAGCTAACGAAGAGAGATATAACATAGTTAGAAATGAGAGTCAAAAGAAAAGTTCTAAAGTAATTGGGTAATAAGAAAATAGTGAATACACCGGTATTGAATTTGAACAAAATAAGTTTTCAGCCTTGTTGGTTTATGGGAGCCACTTAGCATCTTTAAATGTAAGTTTCATGGTATTAAGCTGTGTATTTCATAATTCCGCAATAAGTTTTGAGTTATGATCACAGTTCTTTTAAATGTTGTAAAAGATGTTAAAAAGAAAAAAGTTTTCCCGTAAATTCAAATAGTCGCTGTGATTGTAACTGCGCTTAATATCATATTTGTTGATAACACGCCGGTCCGGTAACGGGGTGTTACAACTTCCTACTTACTCCTTACACGTGCTAACATTCAATTCAATAAACACTTCAAAACTACTTACCTGCCTTGACAAACATCATGAGTAAGTTAGTTTCATACTGCTGTAAGTAAATAATACCACAAAGTGATTTCAATATAGCTCAGGATAACTCTAGCATTTTAATTACACTAACTTTCACACTTTAAAAGAAAAACTCAGCACGTGCCAATCATGATTCAGACGGTCCGGTAATTTATTCTAACATTCAGCAACCAGAAAACAATTCAACAGCTAAATTCAAACAGCAATGATTAAACAAACATATACAAACAGCTACCAACGCAGCAATCATACACAAACACCTTGAATCAAAACTGCTCTGATACCATTTAGTGTGACACCCTCCCCTGTATGCATCCAAGGGAAGTGTCTGCTAAAATAGATTAGAGTAGTGACATTATCATATAAAATTCTTATTCCGTAAAAACATTTTGATGTTACCAATTAAGATCTTTTCTTTAAAACTGACTTCGTAAAATAAAAATAGCAAGGAAATTTAAAAAAAAAAGCTTTCGCTGCGCAACTCTAATTTTTCTTGAAAATAGCCTATCTTGCAAAAATCATCTAGATTCGAATACAAAGGCTTAAAAAAATTTCTTTGCTACGAAGAAACTAGACATCTGGGGCTTTACGGTCATATAAATTATATGCCAATCGGAGATCTATAGCCCAAGAAACAGAACTCGCAAAGTACCCGAAAATTCAGTGTATTTTTCCAAAAAACTCCTGACTTGTAAAAATCATAATAAATCGGGCTTATAAGCTTTGAATGTAATCTTTATATAATCTGGAAGTACACAACTGGGGCTTTACCTACATATTAATTATACCACATTCGGAGGTATGTAGCCCCAGAACGACAACTCGCAAAGAGCTCACAAAAACAGTTCAAAAATCCATATTCCAATACAACAACAAATATTTTTGCAATGAAATACCAAAATACATCAGTTTAAGGTAGAATGTAAAAATCCACAGTGCAACAAAAGAATATCATTTTCCTTCGTTTTCCAGTTTCCCCAAATATTACACCAACGTCATATATTTCATACGCATTCAACAGAATCAGCAAACAGACAGCAGAAATTCCAACAGCAGCATGTAAACAGAATATCACCAATACAAGTACATCATCAAATGCTTTTTCATACTCCTGCAATTTATAAAAATTGAGCCCCCAAAGGGGTGAGAAAAATCTCAGTAGTGTGATAGTAAAACCAGTAAAGAAACAATATTAGACTAGGTACAAAATTCCAAAACAGTCGCATCAACATATAATTTTCCGGACAGATGCTAACATATAATCATAGTGCGTATAGAACGCCAAAGTACTGTAACATCCCGCATAATTAGGAACTTCTATAAATTATAATTAAGAATGTGAAGCATGTTTGAAATTCGAATTAAATTTATGTATAGAGTGGAATTAATTTAAGAAGGAAAATTATTTTATGTTGATAATATAAGTGAGTATATGTGCATATTTTAAAAGAGTTAAGACTCTAGTTAAAAAAGGAAAGGACTACATTTAATTATGAAATAGGTAGGAACTTTAATTATTAACTAGTGGGTATATGAAATTACATACATTAATATCTATATATAATTAATATGTATATATTACATGAGATGAGTGACTCATTAGGAAATTATTTAAATTTTCGTGGTGGAGGTGAATGCGCGTTATGAATTAAAAGTTTAAGTAAGTGTAGGATTGAAATACTTTTAAGCACTCTTTATGAAAACTCTAGTCACAACTTATAGCTACATGGAATTATATGGCTTAGATAAATTATGGGGTCTAATTTCCTTCATGGGCCACGGCCCAAGCTTGTGAATTGGGGTTAAGTCAGCCCATTATACCTCCACTCATAATCCTTAGTTTATCTCAAAACCAAAATCTGCATGTATATGTTTTATTTGTTGAAAATACTACTAGACACTTAGTCTTGTTATGCGCTGAATATAGGAGTAAAAGAAAGGAAAATTTTAGTTACTTGTTATGCGCTAAGTAATCAGATTTGCCACCCCTTGCAGCCAATCTGGCTCGGGGCTTGTTTTAAATGTGGTTAGACTGGCCATTTTCCTAGGAGTTGTCCATCTTCTACGGGACAGGCTGCGAATCTGCAGGCCTTGCCGACTGCGACTACTACTACTCCTGCTGCTGCTATTCCTACAGTAGGACGGGTATATACTACAAATGCGCAACATACTGAAAAGGCTCCGAATTTGGTAAAAGGTATAATTTTCCTCTCTAATGTTGATTTGTCTGTGTTATTTGATTCGGGAGCAACGCATTCTTTTGTGGCGGACTATGTGGCTAAAGCGTTGGACTTAACAACAACACGAATGATTCCTCCGATGCGTATTACTACCGCTACAGGAGAGGTTAGTGAATCGTCGTGGATTTGCAAAAATGTGAAGTTTACCTATTTAGGCAGGGGTTACATGATTGATTTAATTATCTTATCCCTGGCATCTGTCAATTTGATATTGGGGATGGACTGGTTGTCTCAGAACTGCGCAATGATTGATTGCTGCGGAAAGAGGTTGATACTATCTCACGAGAGGTCGCCTGTTTGTCCGTCTCTGTATTTGTCTGTCAGTCAAACTGTGAAAGCCTTGAAGGCTGGGGATCTGGGTTATGTCCTTTTAGGTGGATTGGTTGGTGACAAAAAGGAGGAGATTTCTTCTATTCCGGTTGTTAATGAGTTTAAGGATGTATTCCCTGATAAGATACCGGAATTTTCACCTGAGAGAGAGATTGAATTCTCTTTTGACCTATTGCCTGGTGTGGGGCCTATCTCCTTGGCTCCATACCGGATGTCGCCACTTGAGTTGGCTGAGTTAAAGCAACACATTGAAGAACTATCTGTAAAGAATTTTATCTGGTCGAGTGTGTCTCCGTGGGGAGCACCGGTAATATTTGTGAAGAAAAAGGATGGTAGCATCAGACTGTGCACTGACTACCGACAGTTGAATAAAGTGACGATTAAGAACAGGTACCCGTTGCCGCGCATTGATGATTTATTGGATCAGTTGAGGGGTGCCTGTGTATTTTCTAAGATTGATCTCCGGTCCGGATATCTTCAGATCTGGATTAAGCCGGAGGATGTACCTAAAACAGCTTTCCGATCCAGATATGGACATTTTGAATACCAAGTGATTCCTTTTGGGCTTACTAATGCCCCTGCGGTGTTCATGGGCTATATGAATCACATCTTTAAACCGTATTTGGACCAGTTTGTAATTATATTTATTGACGACATTTTGATCTATTCTAAGAGTAAAGAGGAGCACACTGATCATCTAAGGACTGTGTTGCAAGTTTTGAAGGATAAGAAATTATAATGTAAACCACCTAAGTGTGAATTCTGGTTGTCTGAGGTGCAATTTATGGGTCATGTTATTTCTGCAAGTGGTGTTGCAGTGAATCCAAGCAAGATTGAAGCGGTAAGCAACTGGGAACGACCTAAGACTGTGACTGAGTTCAGGAGCTTTCTAGGGCTTGCTGGTTATTATCGCCAGTTTATACAGGGGTTTTCTACAATGGTTCTGCCGTTGACCCGATTGACACGAAAGGATACTCCTTTTGTGTGGACCCAAGAGTGTGAGGACTGTTTTCTGACACTCAAAGAGAAGTTGACCACTACTCCGGTGTTAACTCTTCCCGATCCGGAGGGTGAATTTGTTTTATATTGTGATGCTTCCAAGAAGGGTTTAGGGAGCGTATTAATGCAGGAAGGCAAAGTGATTGCTTATGCGTCCAGGCAGTTAAAGCCGCATGAAGAGAATTATCCGACACACGACTTAGAACTGGCTGCTATTGTGTTCGCCTTAAAAATCTGGAGAGATTTTCTGTATGGGATGAAGTTTGCTGTGTTCAATGATCAAAAAAGCTTGAAATATTTGTTTGATCAGAAGGAGCTGAATATGAGACAACAAAGATGGGTTGAATTCTTAAAAGATTATGACTTTGAGCTGAAATACCATCCGGGTAAAGCTAATGTGGTGGCAGATGCGTTGAGTAGGAAGTCTGTCAATTTATCTCATATGATGATGTGGGACAATGAAGTGATTGAGCAATTCCGAGACATGAAAATAACGGATTTCTTTGCAGGAAGAATTTGTGATATGGAGTTGACATGGATTGAGAACGGGCTGCACGAGAAGATTAAAGAAACTCAGATCCGGAATGAAAGTATTAAATATTTGAAAGGCCAAAGTGGCATATCTGTTAATGAACAGGGGTTGTTATTATATCAGGGCAGGATTATTGTGCCCAAGGAGCTTGCAGAGGAAGTTATGACGGAGGTTCATAAGGGTCAATATGCTATCCACCCAGGTGCCACAAAAATGTACCAAGATTTAAAAGTTAAGTTCTGGTGGCCTGGGATGTAGAGGGATGTTGCTGAGTATGTATCTAAGTGCTTGGTTTTTCAGAAAGTAAAGATGGAGCATCAAAAACCTGCTGGGTTAGTTCAGCCACTGGATATACCAGAATGGAAATGGGAGAGTATTTCTATGGATTTTGTTGTTGGTTTGCCTCGAACTCAGGCTGGTTACGATTCGATTTGGGTTATTGTGGATCGACTGACGAAGTCTGCACATTTTCTACCAGTATGGGTGGATTTCACCACAGAGAGATTGGCAAAGTTGTATGTTAATGAGGTTGTAAGGCTCCATGGGATACCGATTAGCATTGTCAGTGATCGGGACCCGAAGTTTACTTCACGTTTTTGGGGAGCCTTACAGCAGGCTTTTGGCACTCAGCTTCGACTGAGCACTGCGTATCACCCGTAGACTGATGGTCAGACTGAAAGGACCATACAGACACTTGAGGATATGCTGAGAGCTTGCACGTTGGAACAGGTTACTGCTTGGGATAGGTTCTTGCCATTGGTGGAGTTTTCTTATAATAACAGTTTTCACTCCAGTCTGGGCATGGCACCGTATGAGGTATTGTATGGGAGGAGGTGCCGTACTCCCACTTGTTGGACTGATGTAGGCGATAAAGAAAGATTTGGTCCGAATTCTGTGTAGGAAACAATAGTGCAAATAGAAATGATCAGAGAAAAATTGAAACAGGCACAGAATCAGCAGTAAAGCTACTATGATAATAAGCATAGACCGCTAGAATTCGAGGAAGGTGACCACGTTTTTGTACGATTGTCTCCGGTCACGAGTGTTGGCCGTGCGTTGGGTGTGAGGAAGCTGAGTCCTCGGTTCATTGGACCGTATCAAATTATGAAAAGAGTAGGATTGGTAGCCTATCAGCTTGCCTTGCCCCCTCAATTGTCCAATCTACATGATGTTTTTCATGTGTTGCAGTTGCGACGTTATGTTCCGGATGAATCGCATGTGGTGATACCGGATAATATTGAAATCAGGGAGAATTTGAAGACTCCCATTTGTAACAGCCCATTGTACACCGGTATTGTTAACATTAATTATGATACTAAGCGCAGTTACAATCACAGCAACTCATTTATAAAAATGAGGATAAACTTTTTCCGATTATTACGCGAACAGTAAAAGTATAAAAAGCGTAATAATAAAAAGCTGTGATCGTAACTGAAACACTAGCGGAAGACTTACTTAACTATTTATACACTTTATTTTATCACATACAAGATACTAAGGGGTTCCCATAAACCCACTTAGCCAATTCCTCACTTTTTACGTTTTTACCACTTAACAGGATTTGCCAATTTGTTTTTCCACGAACACAAAATAAAAACCCAAACTTAAACTCCAGGTTATCTTTTTTCCTTATCCAATTACCTTTCTAACAAACTATCACACACTTGATTCCGAGCTCGTGAGCTCCGGTTATCGCCGTTTGAAGTTGGACGAACAACATTGTCTTCCAACTCCAAAACAGCCTAAAACCTCCAATCTTCACGGAATAAACTGCATCTAACCGCCCAGCCAATGACTCTCAAACTTTTACACCATAAACTAGACACCTCAAACTTCGATTTGATATATCGTATGTTTAATTTGACCAAGTAACGAAGTGGAAATTAATTTCTCAAAACTACCTCAAATCTGCCCACTAAACAGGACAGAACAAGGCAGAACGTGACAATAGCCCCCATGGGCTGCGCACACCACCAATGATCCTAGGCTTTTGACACAATGTAAGGGACATCTTAAGCTTCAAAACGGCGTATGGCACGTCCCAATCGGACCACTATAGAGAGAGATACGCTCTTCCAAAGTTCACCCAAAAACTGCCAATTCTACAAAAAATTCGTCAGAGTTTCCTTTGTATTTCCAAAAATCCCCAAATTTGCATAAGTTGTTTAACACTACAATTATACCTGAAATCCAGCAAAATCCAATGGGTGGCACACACAAGGACCAACAACGCCTTGGGGCACTTACAACCCAATCCAATTTACACTTAAAACATAAGCAGTTCACTTTCAATTCTTTATAGTTTCAATCACTAACTTTCAATTTCATGCATAAATCATCATACAAATAATCATAAACCTAAAATAGGCCTAAAGCCCTTCCATCATAAAAAGCATACATCCATGGTATATTTACAATACTGAATTACAATTACACTTACAACTTTAACTTCAATTTACAATAATTCACATATTACAACTTTACTTAACAAATGAATTCATAACTAAAATGACAAATATAATACACTGAAGCAAAATATGCATCACTACTCCACTCATCATCATGCGGGCTTCTTGCCCGCTGCTCCATATCCACTGGTACATCCTGAAATAAATGCCCCGAGACGGGGTGAGATATACGGATATATCTCAGTAACCAAGAGGTTCTGGAGAAAACTCCGCCCAATGGTTCACTTCGATGCATATCAATAATATAAAAACAACACCACTGTTATAAAACGAGATAAAGCAAGGGATTTAGAGAAAGGGGGAATATATCAGAAAAACTACGACATGCGGGATGGTAGCTACCAATACCACGCCATGTCCTCGGCTATACGCCTATGGGTACTACCCCTGGCGTGTTCATAGAACAACCCACCAAGGTACCCCTTCCAACCATATACACCCGAGACAACCTAGTGTGCTCCTATCCGGATAACACACCACGACCCTGGGTCAACTGGAACTCCCTCTCGAAGACCTATCCAGTGGCAGTCCGGAAACACTTGCCCGAAGGCTAAAAATATCTACTGGCCAGAGATCTGGTACATAAGTACCCACTGTGATAATGCACATGCATGCTCATGCTGTTCTACACTACTCATACACACTTCCTACCATTGCCATCAATTAGCAAGGTGGAACACAAAAGGGGAACAAGCCCCAGTACCAAGAGGTTACCTTTCTTTTTCCTTCCACTGAGCTCCGCAGAACTCCACTTACAGCTTGATTCACAGGGAACGCCTACACAGAAAACCATTCCACACACTTAGAACTTTGAATCCACTCATGAATTTCAACATATCATGTGTAAACCACATCACTTACCTCAATCCACTTGATCCAGGACCAAGGGCAATCCACTGTTTCACTGTTCCAAGTTTATATCCACGTACGGCAACTTGTACAACCATGCACAGCCGTTAGTTTCAGTCAAAATACGTCAAAACGCGAAAACATCAGATTTTCTCTCCACTCCCTTAAGGGTTCGGCCAACATAGTGTTATTTTGGGTTTTATTTTTCTAAATTTTCTTTCTCATTTTATTTCACTTACTTAGGTTACCCAAAGGCTAGTACAATCGTCGTTTTTCGGTTTTACGACTTTTACGCAACATTTTGCGAAATATTACACTTTAGGCACATTTTGCCACTTTCAACACTTATTATTTTTACATTGATTCTTCCACATGCCAATCACCACACAACCCATCTAGTAACTTTTCCATCACACAACACAACACCAAAGTGTTCTAAAACATCAATTTGCTCAATTATACCTCAATGGCCGAATCTTGGTTAGCCCAACCAAGGATTTCCACTCAATTCTTATGGTCCACAACTCACATAATCACTTCATATCATCATATAATCACACTACAATTCACTATACCACACATTAACACCAAAACTCAAAAATCCACTTCACGCACCAATTTTTTTTCTAAGTTAAAATTCATTTTTTTCGCTTAAAATTTTCATTGCATTTCTAGCATTAATACATCATTCTAAGACATTATCATCTAATAGACATTTTCCATTTGAGCTCTCTAACACCACATATCACAAAATCCCTCTTTAGGGTCAATTATCACAACTCAAAATTTAACCAATGAAATGTTGAAATAACTCACCCAATTACACGGTATATGGCTCCACCTAAGTATACTCCACCATTGGAGCATTTGAAATCAACATAATCACCCTTTTTTGCATGAAAACCGCAACATAAACAGTGGTGGATCTCCTCCCACACTCAATTTCAAGACTCAATAGTGGTACCAATGGGTTCAGAAGGTGTTTTCCATCAAGATTCAACACAAACTTTGTTGAATTTGGTTGAGTATAGCTTTGTTTATGGAGAAGAAGAAAACTTGCACAAAGAGGAATGGGGATGAGCTGTGTGCGCTGTGAGAGAAGAAAAAAAATGGGAATGAAAGAAGATGAATAGTGATTTAAGAGTGTTTATTTGTCTTTAAGTGGGTACCGGATCCCACATGATTTAAAACTCACCTGAATTTCCCTCTGATCATCACTAAAATTCACAATTTAAAAACCTAATGAGAAATTATAATTTTTCATCTTAACAAAATCCTTTAATTTTACTCCCTCAGATAAATTTGGAGCTTTCCGGTTGTTCGGAAAAACACTGCTTTAAGGTACAGCGCGCTCCGTTGACAAACTTTCACAAATTGACTTAAATCCCTCAAATTTTATCAGAAATCATATTTCCTATTTCTATGGACCATTTAAAATCAATATTTGAAACCTAGAGCTCAAAATTCCACTGGCACGTTTTACGGTGCAATCTGATTGCGGTATTTTTACCCGCGAAAAATACTATTCACTGATTTTTCTGAAACTTGCCTATCCACTCAATTTTTCGTTCTGAATCCATTTCCAGGCTTTTTTTTATCATCTGAGACCTTCTACTCAATTTTTATCTTCCTAGGGTTGCGTGTTGGCTAATTACTGTTTTGCCCTTTCTTTGTATTTTGGCCTAATCTTTGGGATTTTCACTAATCCATCACTTAATTACTCACTTAATACTTTAATTACTTAATTTAGAATTGTGAGGTGTTATACCATTGGTCCTATTGCAATACTAGACCGCAGTGAAAAGAGGTTGAGAAGTAAAGTTATTCTCATGCTGAAGATTCAGTGGGAGGGCCGCACACCTGAGGAGGCTACTGGGGAGCGGGAGGACGAGATTCTCCGACTGTATCCTGAGTTAGCGGACAGGTATGATTTAATTTTGTGGACAAAATTTCGAAAAGGAGGGGTGAATATAACACCTCATAAATTTAAATATGTGTTTTTGTATTATATTGTGAATTTAAAATGATAGGATTAGTGAAAATTCATGAATTAAGGACAAAACGGGCAAAAAGGGCAAAATGGTAAATTACCCAAACACGAATCCTAGGCATAAAAATTGAGTAGGAGACTTCATATGACAAAAATAATGCCGGAAACGGACTCAGGGCGAAAAATTGAGTGAATAGGCAAATTTGTGAAAAATTGATGAATAGTGATTTTCTGTGTAAAATACTGTGGTATAAGTGTACCGATAAGTGTGAAATTTTTATCAATATTTTTAACAAGAGACAGTTTTCTAGGGTTTTGTGCCCTTAATGATAGTATATATAGCCACATGGCCACTAAACGCGCAGTATTAGCCTTAATAGCTACGCAAAAGATCTTGATCCCAAACTTTGGAATCTTAACCTACTCATTTTTCTAAGATTTAACATATTTTTATTTTATTTTTCGGAACAACTTTCCGGTACGCGCTTTTCCATAGCCAGTATCAGTTCTGGCATCAGATCTCATTATTTTGACTTGAAACTTGTTTTACAAGTCCTTCATATTATTCTTGTAATTATCAGTCACTCATTATAATTTTCCGGGATACTTTTTCGATACGCATTTATACCGACTAGCAGAACCGGTATCTGCACTTTTCTTCCGAAAAGCGACTTTCAGCATTCTTACCCACTAATTATAATTATTTAGGCCACATAATAATTATTAGCGTCGATTATGGAATCATTTCCTAATTTATCACAATTAATCAATTAATTTCCTTAAATAGCGGTGCGGTTTCTTACATTCACCCCACCTCTTTAAGGATTATGTCCTCAAAATCAGAAACATACATGTCTCGGAAGTCGGGGTACTGCCGGAGAAGCTCATCCTCTCGCTCCCACGTACACTCTTCAGGAGTGCGTCCAGTCCACTGCACTTTAACCATCGGAATGGTCTTGTTCGTCAGCTGTTTCTCGTCATGATCGAGAATCTTGTGTGGTCCGACGAGAGTTTTTAGGTTCTCCTGAACCTCCACATCATCAGGTTGCACCACGTGCGAAGGATCTGCCACGTACTTCCGAAGCTGAGACACGTGAAACACGTCGTGAATGTTGGCTAAGTTCGGAGGCAAGGCTAACCGATAGGCAACAGGTCCTACTATACCAAGAATCTAGTATGGCCCAATAAACCGCGGGCTCAGCTTCCTTACTCCGAGTGCTCTCCAACAACGGTGACAGGTGAAAGTCTTACAAACACGTGCTCACCCTCGCTGAATTCCAGAGGTCGATGCTTGACATCATAGTAGCTCTTCTGGCGATTTTGCGCCTGCTTCTACTTTTCACGGATCAACAGGATCTGCTGGGTGGTATCTTGGACAAAGTCCAAGCCAAAAAGTTCTTTGTCCCCAACCTTAGACCAACAAGTAGGAGTCCTACACCTCCTCCCATAGAGTGCTTCGTAGGGCGCCATGCCCAGGCTAGCATGAAAGTTGTTGTTGTACGAAAACTCCACCAACGGAAGGTACCTATCCCATGTCGAAACCTGCTCCAACATGCAAGCTCGCAACATGTCCTCAAACGTCTGGATGGTCCTCTCAGTCTGTCTATCAGTCTGAGGGTGATAGGCGGTACTCAATCTCAATTGCGTACCAAAAGCCTCCTGCAGCGCCTCCCGGAACCGAGATGTGAACTTCGGGTCCCTATCACTGATGATACTCTCGGGCACCCCGTGAAGCCTCACTATCTCACGAACATAAAGTTTGGCCAACTGCTCTGTGGAAAAGCTCACCTTTACTGGAAGAAAATGGGCATACTTCGTTAGCCTGTCCACAATAACCCAGATAGAGTCACAACCCGCCTGAGTCTTAGGCAAACCCACCACGAAATCCATGGAAATACTTTCCTATTTCCATTGTGGTACCTCAAGAGGTTGAAGTTTACCAGACGACTTCTGGTGTTCAATGTTCACCTTCTGGCAAACCAAACACTTGGACACGAAAACTGCAACATCTTTCTTCATGCCCGGCCACTAGAAGTTCTTCTTCAGGTCTTGATACATCTTTGTAGCACCAGGGTGGCCCTTATGGGCCTCAGCCATGACCTCTTCGGTCAACGGACCTCAAGGAACCACGATCCTCTGCTGGAACAACAGAATTCCATCATCATTCCAAGACAAACTGTCTTGGTTCTTCACGTAGTCCAAGCACTCTCTCTGAACTTGTGCCTCTTTGATCTTTTCTATCAATTTATTCACAACATCGGCCGCTTCCATCTCGAGAAGTGCACTCTCACACGAAGAGGTAACCGCCAGGTTCTGGAACTTCTCAACCACATCAAAGTTACAAAGCAAAGAACTAGAGGTGCTCCCGGATTTCCGGCTCAAAGCATCCGCTACCACATTGGCCTTGCCAGGATGGTACCTCAACTCGAAGTCAACGGACAGTCTCTAGGAAGTGGCCATCCTTGCCACACTGAAAGCAAATCAACTGACCGGTAGAACACGGCCCAAAATGAGTCTTCCCACATCCTGAACACTTGGGAGCAGGAGGTCTCACTGCGCTCCCCTGAGCAGAAGTCCTCTTGAACTGATTCGGCGCTTGCCGAGCTGCCATCTGTTTTCCCTTTCCCTTATTCCCAAACTTCCTGTCTCGCCAAGAAGTGGAACTACTAGCTACCTTCGTCGTCGTCGTCGTCTCATCTGCCTTGGCCCTCTTGGCCTTACTCGTGCTGGAGAAGTCCTCAATATCACGACACTGCTGAACCAGTGTCCCAAAGTCTCTAGAAGCAGACCCAGCTAGATAACCACCAATATCCTCACTAAGTCCCCTGCGGAACTTAGCAGCCAAGAATGTAGGAGTAGGCCTCACCATCCTGAAGTGTGAAAACTTCACCAGCTCATTGAACTTGGCCAGGTACTCGTCAATTGACAACGAGCCCTGAACCAATCTGTCAAACTCCCCTTGCTTCCTCTCTTGTGCATCATACGGGAAGTACTGACCCAGAAAGCACTCCTCAAAGAATGGCCACGTCATCACACGGCCCTGCATCTCGTAGATAAGAAAAATGTTGGTCCAACACTCATGGGCCTCGCCCTCCAGTATATAAGTGGCAAACATAGGCTTTTGCGGATCTGGACACTGCATGATCCGGAAGATCTTGTCTAAGGCCTATAGCCATCTAGCAGCAGTAATGGGATCATAAGATCCATCAAAAGAATGTGGCTTACGCTTGTAGAAAGCATTCAGCCGACGGTCGATAGCATCTCTATCTTCAACAAAATCCACAAAGGGCTCTATCACCCCAGTCGCATGACCAGTGCCCTCAACCTGATTCTGGCCCTCTTCCTGCTCACCAGGCGGTGGTGGAGGCGGTGGTGGCGGTGGAGGTGGTGGCGGTGGGAACAGACCAACAGCAGGACCAGCTCTCATCTCCTCCAGCATGACCCTCATCATGGTCTTGTTCGCCAAACAGTTCGCCTCAAGCGCATCCTCCGTGGCTCTCCGGTTTGCTTCTCGAGCAGCGTCCATCATTGCCACGTTGGCCACTCTCGCGGCCTCCTGCATCTCAGCTAATGTAGTCAGGATTGGGTCGGGTTAACCCTCGACAGTCTCTCGTGTCCTCTTGACTGCACAAGTTACACAATTTATGAGTTGATCAGGCCCACGCAATGTGATCACATATGCATCATCATAATAAAAGCCATAGGAGTAAAACATAAGACAGACACAACCAAACATCCTAATCATTGCAATACATATAGGCTTTTCCCTTGAACCGTTGCTCTGATACCATAAAATGTAACACCCCGTATATATCCGGAATATTAACATTACATCGTATTAAGCGGTGCTTAATTAAAAATGCGGAATATTCTTTTTCTTTTCAATTATGACGTCATTATCAATTACCAACATGATTACTTAATAAATTTCATAAAAACCAATGCCTGTATGAAGATTGCAAGACAGCTAACTGAAATACCTCATAACATATAGATAAGTGTGTATCTAAAATCACGGATCTACATCACGTGGTCTGGACAATATCCTGATACATTATTCCAACATCAAATAAAACTAAGACATAACAAGTCTACGTGGCATGGACAAACCCCATGCTCACCAAATAAACAACATCAAAACACAGAGTCTCAACAAGATAATCCATGACATATAATGAAACTAAGCATAAAGGCAACATGCATATCCAGCATCCAACAGTCAGCATATACAATATCTAACTCAACTTCGGCCTCCTGTCGCCTGAGGTCTTAACATTACCTGAACCTGAAATAAGCGTCCCCAAACGTGGGGTGAGATCTCTAATCAAAGAAATCTCAGTAAGACAAGGGGTCCTCAAGGATCTTCCATCCCAAGCTCACTTACATGTGCAATATAAGTTCTAAAAGCAGTAATTCAATATAAGTTCCAAAACTATGCAGTGCAACAGATATCTATGACATGTGTGTTCATCGCTATCTACTGGCCAGAGAAATGCAGGAATACGTCTATACCCACATGAGTACAAGGAACACCGCTTGCACCTCACCCACATCCTCACCATCTTGTATGTACTACATACTCAGGCTTACCGTATAGGTGGACATCACATGCATATCATAAAAGCACATTGCATATAATAGCTTAACAGCATTTCCAAAACATCAAAGCATGTAACACAGCATGCATAAACCACATCCTCAGGGGACATGGTGGAACCACAACATGGCTAAACCGAGGACACGAAAGCTTACCTCTTAAGCTAGCTATCCAAGCCACAAGCTCAAAATCCAAACACAGCAGTATCACAATCTGTTATGAACCATCAACGTATCAATAAACATGCATCTCAAGCATACAATATAAAGACAACGCCTTTCCTTTATGTTTTACGTCTTAAGACTTCTAACAAAGCCACAAGCCCTTAATCACATGATTCTGACTTAGTCCATTAATTACAGAAGTTCAACTTCCTTAATCTAGGGTCCACAAACCCCCAATATCCTACTATATGAACAATAGAGCTACTTTTCTTCGAAATCCCAGAATATCCGGGTATTCCTCGGGAACATATCCGGATATGCAATATCCGGATATCTCACTGACCATATCCGGATATGCAATATCCGAATATCCTAATCCCATATCCGGATATCAATATCTGGATACCATATCCGGATATCAATATCCGGATACCAATATCCGGATATCTGTTTGAAAAATATCCGGATATTTCACGACAGAATGCAGTTCTGCATTTTCGTGAAGATATCCTTCCAAGGTTGGGTTTTTACCAATTAAAGACCCTAAAGCATGCATTTCTAGGTGTGTTTGACATTACCCAACGTTAATTTATCATCTTTTAGCCTTTACATGCATCAAGGTTCCATATTTAAGCATTTAAACACATGATCATGGTTGGTATAACTTACCAAAGTTCAAAACTCAGCAAGAAGGCCCTTGGAGCTCTCCAAACAGCTCCCAAAACTCAGCCTTAACAAGGTGCACGAAAATTGCACCACAAAGGTTGGTTCTTTCCCAACAAATGTCACCACTTGGACCTCAAAATGCCATGATCATGGCTTACCAACACTCAAACACCCAAGGCAGCAACAAACCTCCCTCACACAGACCCTCTAACTCAGAAATGAAGCCATTTTCCCACTCACAAGGATGATTCTCACTCACACCAAGTGTATAGATGAAGAGAAATGGAAGAGGAAGCCTCCAAGCTCACCAAATGGAGCACCAAGGCAATGGAACAGTAACAAGGAGCTGCTCAGCCTTCTCTCCACACACAAGAGGCAGTTTTCTAGGGTTTTGTGCCCTTAAGGATAATATATATAGCCACATGGCCACTTAACGCGCAGTATTAGCCTTAATAGCTACGCAAAAGATCTTGATCTCAAACTTGGAATCTTAACCTACTCATTTTTCTAAGATTTAACATATTTTTATTTTATTTTTCGGAATAACTTTCTGGTCCACACTTTTACATAGCCAGTATCAGTTCTGGCATCAGATCTCATTATTTTGACTTGAAACTTGTTTTAAAAGTCCTTCATATTATTCTAGTAATTATCATGCACTCATTATAATTTTCCGGGATACTTTTTTGGTACGCATTTATACCGACTAGCAGAACTAGTATCTGCACTTTTCTTCCGAAAAGCGACTTTCAACATTCTTACCCACTAATTATAATTATTTATGACACATAATAATTATTAGGGTCAATTATGGAATCATTTCCTAATTTATCACAATTAATCAATTAATTTCCTTAATTAGCGGTGCGGTTTCTTACATTCACCCCACCTCTTTAATGATTTTGTCCTCAAAATCAAAAACATACATGTCTCAGAAGTCGGGGTAGTGCCGGAGAAGCTCATCCTTTCGCTCCCACCCCACTTCAAGAGTGCGTCCAGTCTATTGCATTTTAACCATCGGAATGGTCTTGTTCCTCAGCTGTTTCTCGCCATGATCAGGTTGCACCACGTGCGAAGGATCTGTCACGTACTTCCGAAGCTGAGACATGTGAAACACGTCGTGGATGTTGGCCAAGTTCGAAGGCAAGGCTAACCGATAGGCAACAGGTCCTACTCTACCAAGAATCTGGTATGGCCCAATAAACCGCGGGCTCAGCTTCCTTACTCCGAGTGCTCGTCCAACACCGGTGACAGGTGAAAGTCTTACAAACACTTGCTCACCCTCGCTGAATTCCAGAGGTCGATGCTTGACATCATAGTATCTCTTCTGGAGATTTTACGCCTGCTTCTACTTTTCACGGATCAACAGGATCTGCTGGGTGGTATCTTGGACAAAGTCCAAGCCAAAAAGTTCTTTGTCCCCAACCTCAGACCAACAAGTAGGAGTCTGACACCTCCTACCATATAGTGCTTCGTAGGGCGCCATGCCCAGGCTAGCATGAAAGTTGTTGTTGTATGAAAACTCCACCAATGGAAGGTACCTATCCCATGCCGAACCCTGCTCCAACGTGAAAGCTCGCAACATGTCCTCCAACGTCTGGATGGTCCTCTCAGTCTGTCCATCAGTTTGAGGGTGATAGGCAGTACTCAATCTCAACTGCGTACCAAAAGCCTCCTGCAGTGCCTCCCAGAACCGAGATGTGAACTTCGGGTCCCTATCATTGATGATACTCTCGGGCACCCCGTGAAACCTCACTATCTCATGAACATAAAGTTTGGCCAACTGCTCTGTGGAAAAGCTCACCTTTACTGGAAGAAAATGGGCAGACTTCGTTAGCCTGTCCACAATAACCCAGATAGAGTCACAACCCGCCTGAGTCTTAGGCAAACCCACCACGAAATCCATGGAAATACTTTCCCATTTCCACTGTGGTACCTCAAGAGGTTGAAGTTTACCAGACGGCTTCTGGTGTTCAATCTTCACCTTCTGGCAAACCAAACACTTGGACACGAAAACTGCAACATCTTTCTTCATGATCGGCCACCAAAAGTTCTTCTTCAGGTCTTGATACATCTTTGTAGCACCAGGGTGGATAGAAAACTGGCCCTTATGGGCCTCAGCCATGACCTCTTCGGTCAACGGACCTCGAGGAACCACGATCCTCTGCTAGAACAACAGAATTACATTATCATTCCAAGACACACCGTCTTGGTTCTTCACGTAGTCCAAGCATTCTCTTTGAACTTGTGCCTCTTTGATCTTTTCTATCAACTCATTCACAACATCGGCTGCTTCCATCTTGAGAAGTGCACTCTCACACGAAGAGGTAACCGCCAGGTTCCGAAACTTCTCAACCACATCAAAATTACAAAGCAAAGAACTAGAGGGGCTCCCGGATTTCTGGCTCAAAGCATCTGCTACCACATTGGCCTTGCCAGGATGGTACCTCAACTCGAAGTCGTATTCCTTAATGAACTTCATCCATCTCTTCTGCCTCATGTTCAACTCCTTCTGGTCGAACAGGTACTTCAAACTCTTGTGGTCACTGAACACCACAAACCTCAAACCAAAAAGGTAATGCCTCCAAATCTTGAAAGCAAACGCAATAGCAGCTAACTCCAAATCATGAGTAGGGTAATTCTCCTCATGAGGCTTCAACTGCCTCGAAGCATAAGCAATCACTTTGCCCAACTGCATCAACACACAACCCATCCCCTTCCCAGAGGCATCGGTGCAAAGCTCAATCTCGAGCGCAGGATCTGGAAGGACCAACACAGGAGCAGTAGTCAGTCTCTCCTTCAACTCCTGAAAACATTACTCACACTCGTGAGTCCACACAAATGGAGTCTCTTTCCGAGTGAAGCGAGTCAAAGGGAGAACCATCATGGAGAAACCCTTGATGAACCTCCGATAGTAACCTGCCAAACCCAGAAAGCTCCTCACTTCCGTAACTGTCTTGGGCCTCTCCCAATCCAGCACGGCCTCGATCTTGTTGTGGTCCACTACAACTCCATCTGTTGAAATCACGTGCCCAAGGAACTTCACAGACTTGAGCCAAAACTCACACTTTGAAGGCTTCGCATACAGCTTCTTCTCCTTCAGCAATTGTAAAACAATCCTCAGATGCTCCACATGCTCCTTCTCCGTCTTGGAGTAAATTAGAATATCGTCAATGAAGACGATCACAAACTGATCCAGGTACGGCTGGAAAATCCGGTTCATATAGTCTATGAACACAGCAGGTGCATTGGTGAGTCCAAACGGAATCACCAAATACTCAAAGTGACTGTATCTCGAGCGAAACGCGGTCTTAGGGACATCCTCCGGCTTCACCTGAATCTGATGGTATCCAGATCGGAGATCAATCGTCGAATACACACAAGCACCCCTCAGCTGATCCAACATATCATCAATCCGAGGAAGAGGGTAATTGTTCTTGATCGTCACCTTGTTCAGCTGCCTGTAATCGGTGCACAATCGCATTGTCCCGTCCTTCTTCTTCACAAAGATGACCTATGCTCCCCAAGGAGACACACTGGGTCGAATGAAGTCCTTCGCTGAAAGATCTTCAATATGCTTCTTCAGCTCTGCCAGCTCCGATGGCGACATCCGGTATGGAGCTAAGGAAATAGGCCCCACACCAGGCAACAGATCAATGGAGAACTCTATCTCCTCCTGCGGTGGAAACTCAGGAATTTCCTCGGGAAATACCTTGAGGAATTCCCTCACCACAGGAATGCCAGTGAGATCCTCCTGTGTCCCACTCACCAAACCTCCCAACATCACATAGCCAAACGCCCCTGCTCTCAAGGCCTTTCTAGCTTGCAGGACTGGAATGAACGGTGAGGAACTGGCTGCGGATTCACTCGGAGATATCACCACTCTCTTGGCACAACAGTCAATCATCACACAATTTCTAGACAACCAATCCATGCCCAGAATAATCTCCGAGTTGGCCATCGGCAACCCTATCAGATCCACCGAGAAGTCACGGCCATCCCACTGAAAGCTACATCATGGTGAACAGTGGTAGAATCACAAATTTCTCCGATGGTGGTGGTCACCCGCAGCGGTGGAGAAAGCACAGACATAGGCAATTCAAGCCCCACAGCAATCGGGATAGCAAAAAAAGAATGCGTAGCCCCAGAGTCAAACAAGACATCAACAGATGCACCACTAATGGTAACAGTACCTCTAACAAGGTTCGGAGCTCGATTTGACTGCTGACGATCCAGAGTATAAACACGCCCCGTGGCTGGTGGCACTGCAGGTGCCGAAGTAGGTGGAAGGGGAACCATATGCAATGGAACCGCCTGAACAGCCGCAGCTCTCCCTGTCGTCGACGAACAGTCTCTAGAGAAGTGGCCCTCCTTGCCACACTGAAAGCAAATCAACTGACCGGTAGAACACGGCCCAAAATGAGTCTTCCCACATCCCAAACACTTGGGAGCAGGAGGTCTTGCTGCGCTCCCCTGAGGAGAAGTCCTCTTGAACTGATTCGGCGCTTGCCGAGCTGCCATCTGTTTTCCCTTTCCCTTGTTCCCAAACTTCCTGTCTCGCCAAGAAGTGGAACTACTAGCTACCTTCATTGTAAGAACCCGCACCGCTAATTAAGGTGATTAGTAAGTTAATTATGATAATTAGGAAATAATTCCATAATTGACCCTAATAATTATTAATGGGCTTAGATAATTATATTGAGCGAGTAAAAATGCTGAAAGTCGCTTTTCGGAAGAAAAGCGCAGATACCGGTTCTGCTACTCGGTATAAATGCGTACCGGAAAAGTATCCCGGAAAATTATAACGAATGCATGATAATTACTAGAATATTATGTAGGACTTGTAAAACAAGTTTCAAGTCAAAATGACGTAATCTGATGCCAGAACTGATACTGGCTATGGAAAAGCGCGTACCGGAAAGGTGCTCCGAAAAATAAAATAAAAATATGACAAATCTTAGAAAAATGCGTAGGTCTAGAATCCGAAGTTTGAGATCAAGATCTTTTACTTTGCGATTAAGGCTAATACTGCGCGATTAGTGGCCATGTGCCTATAAATAGGCACACTAAGGCACAAAACCCTAGGTGCCTCATTTCCTACGTGAGTTTTTGTGCTGGTGGGGGGCTCCTTTGCTGCACCTCCATTCTTGGTGCTTCCTTGCCTTCTTCTTCTTCTTCTCTTCTTCTTTCTTCACCATTCCTCCTTCCAAGCAACTAGAGTGTGTCTTGGGTGAGGGTGGTGCAACCTTTTCTGAGTTGAGAAGGCTGTGTGGGTGAGGTTAGTGAGCTGAACTTGAAGCTTTAGTGATGGCTACTTTGTGGTAGTCATTGTAAGCTTCAAAGTGCCTTCTTGTGGTGCAAGAACCCACCTTGAAGTGCCATTTTCGTGCTCATACTTAGGCTGAGTTTGAAGTGTCTTGAGAGGGCTCCAAGAGCACAACTTGCCTCTGTTGTGAACTTTGGTAAGTTACCTCACTATGATCATGGGTTTATAATGCTTAAAGTTGATGTCTTGGCATGTAAAAGATTAAAATGAAGTAACCAACACCTAAATGAACTTGTATATGCTTAAAGATGCATGCTTTAACGTGTACATGTGTTAAAAGTTGAATCTTTGGGATGGATACTCACGAAATGCAGAAACTGTATTCTGTCGTGAGATATCCGGATATTTGTCGAACAGATATCCGGATATCAGTATCCGGATATGGTATCCGGATATTGATATCCGGATATGGGATCTGGGTATCCGGATATGACATATCCGGATATGTCCAGTGTGATATCCGGATATGGCATATCCGGATATGCCCCTTCTGATATCCGGATATCCTGGGTTCTGCGCAGACAGTAGCTTTTCTGTATGAACAGTAAGCTATGGGGTGTGTGTGGACCCTAGTTTAAGGAAGTTGAACTTCTGTAATAACTGGACTAAGTCAGAATCACATGATTAAGGGCTTATGGCTTTGTTGGAAGCCTTAAGACGTAAAACGTAAAGGAAAGATGTAGTCTTTAAGTTGTATGCATGTTGTGCTTTAATATTGACTTGTTAAATGGTCCATATCAGATTGTGATACTGCTGTTTGTGGACTTGTGAGTGGTTGGACTCTTGGCTTGGATAGCTAGCTTGCAAGGTAAGCTTTCGTGTCCTCGGTTTAGCCATTTTGATGTTCCACCATGTCCCATGGGGATGGGTTTATGCATGCTGTGTTACATGCTTTGATTATTTTGGAAATGCTGTTGAGCTGTTTATATGTAATGAGCTATTATGATATGCATGTGGTGTCCACCTAGACGGCAATCCTGAGTATGTAGTACATACAAGATGGAGAAGCATGTGGGTGAGGTGCAGGTAGTATCCATGTACTCATGTAGGCATAGACGTATTCCTACATTTCTCTGGCCAGTAGATTTGAAAGCACACATGACATGATTAATTGCTGCATCGCATGATTTTAGAACTTATACTGTAATACTGTTTTTAGAACTTATATTACACATGTAAGTGAGCTTGGGGTGGAGACTCCTTGAGGACCCCTTGTCTTACTGAGATTTCTTGTTAGAGATCTCACCCCACGTTTGGGGACGCTTATTTCAGGATCAGGTAATGTTGAGGGCTCAGGTGGCAGGAGGCCAGAGTTGAGCTGATTGATGATATGCTGACTGCTGTTATGCTATTTCTATTGTTGTTCATGTTTTCTGCTGAGTTTATGTTATGACTGCTATTGGGCCTTGTTGCCTTATTTGGTGAGCATGGGGTTTGTCCATGCCACATGATTGCGTTATTGTTTTTCTAATTATGTTGTAATTAATGTATCAGGATTTTGACCCAGGCTGCATGTCGTAGTCCTGTGGTTTTTAGATACTCACTTGATATTTATTTATGAGGTATTCAGTTACTTGTCTTGCAATTTACATACAGGCAGTATTTTTATGAAAATGATTAAGTAATCAAGTTGGTTAAGTTAATGACGTCATAATTGAATTAAAGAAAAAGTTATTCCGCATTTTAATTAAGCGTGGCTTAATACGATAGTGTGTTAACAGACCGGGTTAACACGGGCTGTTACATTTTATGGTATCAGAGCACTTTCTAGGGAAAAGCCTGTATGTATTGCAAAAACTTAGGATGTGTCGTTGCGTGTCTACTTTGTGTTCTCTCTAACTGGTGTGTGTTATGATAATGCATATGTGACCACATGGCGTGGGCCTGATCAACTCATTCTTTGTGTAACTTGTGCAGAGTCATGGTGCCACCAAGGAGGAACACGAGTACGAGCGAGGATCAATCGGATCCTATCCTGGCTGCATTGGCTGAGATGCAGGCGGCCCGACTAGCCGACCAGGAAGCCACGAGGCTGGCAAACCGGGCGATGCTGGAAGCTATTCGAGATGCGAACCGGCAAACCACGGCAGAGGTTCTGGAGGAGAACCGGATGGCCAACATGACTATGATGAGGGTCATGTTGGAGGAGTTGAGGGCTGGTCCTGCTGCTGGCCAGGGTCCTCCACCACCTCCACCGCCGCCACCGCCTCCACCTCCGCCTAGTCAACAGGAGGACACCCAGAGCCAGATGGGTGAGGGTAGTCATCTGACGGGGGCTATGCAGACTATCCCCGTACTTGCTGAGGATCGTGACGAGATCGATCGCCGGCTGAATGCTTTCCGCAAGCATAAGCCACCTACCTTCGACGGATCGTATGATCCCATCGCTGCTGCCAGATGGCTACAGGCGCTGGACAAGATTTTCCGGATCATGCAGTGCACCGATCCGCAGAAGCTGCTGTTCGCCACGTACATGCTGGAGGGCGAGGCCCATGAGTGGTGGACCAACCTTTCTCAGGTCTACGAGATGCAGGGTCATGTGATGACGTGGCCATTCTTCGAGGAGAGCTTCCTGGGTCAGTACTTCCCATATGACTCACAGGAGAGGAAGCAGGGGGAGTTTGACCGGTTGGTACAGGGCTCGTTGTCTGTTGACGAGTACCTGGCCAAGTTTAATGAGCTGGTCAAGTTCTCTCATTTCCGCATGGCGAGACCGACTCCTATTTTTCTGGCGGCCAAGTTCCGGAGGGGACTTAATGAGGATATTGCTGGACATCTCGCCGGTTCTGCTTCGAGAGACTTCGGAGCGTTGGTGCAGCAGTGCCGCGACATCGAGGACTACTGCCGGGCGAGTCAGGCCAAGAGGGCCAAGGTTGAGGTGCCGCAGAGCGCTGGTGGTTCTACTCCCTGGAAGAACAAGAATTTTGCCCACAAGGGCAAGGGCAAACCACCGTTGGCGGCTAAGCAAGCGCCAAACCAGTTCAGAAAGACTGCCGCTCCGGGGAACACAGCTAGACCTCCTGCTCCCAGATGTTCTGGATGCGGGAAGTCACATTTTGGGCCGTGCTCTACCGGTCAGCTGATTTGTTTCCAGTGTGGCAAGGAGGGCCACTACTCTAGAGATTGCCCGACGGCGAGAGTTGCTGCAGTGCAGGCTGTGCCGTTGCAGATGGTTCCTACTGGGGCACCAGCCGTGCCACCTACCACCGGACGAGTCTACACACTTGATCGTCAGCAGTCGGACAGAGCTCCGAACCTGGTCAGAGGTACTGTTACCATTGGTGGATCAGCTATTGATGTATTGTTTGATTCCGGGGCAACGCACTCTTTTGTTGCTACCCCTATTGCTGTGGGGCTTGAGTTGCCCAGTGATGTGCTTTCTCCACCGATGCGGGTTACCACCGCCACCGGAGAAAAATGTTTGACCTCCACTGTTCATCGCGATGTAGCGTTTCGGTGGGATGGCCGTGACTTCTCGGTAGATCTGATAGGATTGCCGATGGCCAACCTTCAAATTATTCTGGGCATGGATTGGTTGTCCAGAAACTGTGCAATGATTGATTGTTGTGCCAAGAAAGTGGTGATGTCTCCGGGTGGGTCCACAGCCAGTTCCTCACCGTTCATTTCAGTCCTGCAGGCGAGGAGGGCCTTGAGAGCAGGGGCATTTGGCTATGTCATGTTGGGAGGTTTGGTGAGTGGGACACAGGAGGATCTCACTGGCATTCCTGTGGTGAAGGAATTCCTCGAGGTGTTTCCTGAGGAGATTCCTGAGTTTCCACCACAGAGGGAGATAGAGTTCTCCATAGATTTATTGCCTGGTGTGGGGCCTATCTCGTTGGCTCCATACCGGATGTCGCCACCAGAGTTGGCGGAGCTGAAGAAGCATATCGAGGAGCTTTCAGCAAAAGATTTTATTCGGCCGAGTGTGTCTCCCTGGGGAGCACCGGTCATTTTTGTAAAAAAGAAAGATGGGACCATGCGGTTGTGCACCGACTACAGACAGTTAAACAAGGTGACAATCAAGAACAAGTACCCTCTTCCACGCATTGACGATTTGCTGGATCAGCTCAGGGGTGCTTGTGTGTATTCCAAGATTGATCTCCGGTCCGGTTATCATCAGATACGGGTAAAGCCGGAGGATGTCCCAAAGACAGCGTTTCGCTCGAGGTACGGGCACTACGAGTACTTGGTGATCCCGTTTGGACTCACCAATGCACCCGCAATGTTTATGGACTACATGAACAGGATTTTCCAGCCGTACCTGGATCAGTTTGTGATCGTCTTCATTGACGACATCTTGATCTACTCCAAGACGGAGGAGGAGCATACCGAGCACTTGAAGATTGTGTTGCAAGTGCTAAAAGAGAAAAAGCTTTATGCTAAGCCGTCGAAATGCGAGTTTTGGCTCAAGGCGGTGAAATTTCTGGGTCATGTAATTTCTGCTAATGGAGTTGCAGTTGATCCTAACAAGATTGATGCCGTGATGGATTGGGAGAGGCCCAAGACGGTTACAGAAGTGAGAAGCTTCTTGGGTTTGGCAGGCTACTATCGGAGGTTCATAGAAGGATTCTCCAAGATGGTGCTACCGATGACTCGCCTTACCCGAAAGGAGACTCCATTCGTGTGGACACATGAGTGTGAGGAATGTTTCCAGGAGTTGAAGGAGAGATTGACTACTGCTCCAGTGTTAGTCCTTCCTGATCCTGCGGAGCAATTCGAGTTATACTGCGATGCCTCTGGTAAAGGACTTGGCTGTGTGCTGATGCAGAAAGGGAAAGCGGTTGCTTACGCTTCAAGACAGTTAAAACCTCATGAGGAGAACTACCCGACTCACGACTTGGAGTTGGCAGCCATTGTTTTTGCTTTCAAGATTTGGAGGCATTACCTGTTTGGCATGAAGTTTGCTGTGTTCAGTGATCACAAGAGCCTGAAGTATCTGTTTGACCAGAAGGAGTTGAACATGAGACAGCGTAGATGGATGGAGTTCTTGAAGGACTACGACTTTGAGTTGAGGTACCATCCTGGCAAGGCCAATGTGGTAGCCGATGCCTTGAGTCGGAAATCCGTGAGCTTATCCAGTTTAATGATGAACGACTACGAGGTGATCGAGAAGTTCAGAGACTTGAGAGTGAACTCCTTGTTTGGGGGTGCACTGCTTGAGTTAGAAACAGCAGAAGTGATTAATGAGCTGATGGAAAAGATCAAAGAGGCGCAAGTGCAAAGAGAGTGCCTTGATTACGTAAAGAACCAGGACGGTGTGTCTTGGAACGAGGATGGATTGCTGCTGTTCCAGAAGAGGATTGTTATTCCTCGAGGGCCATTGACCGAAGAGGTTATGACGGAGGCTCATAAGGGCCGGTTTACTATTCACCCTGGTGCCACAAAAATGTACCAGGACTTAAAGAGGAATTTTTGGTGGTCGGGCATGAAGAAGGACATAGCGGTCTACGTGTCCAAGTGCCTTATTTGTCAGAAAGTAAAGATCGAGCACCAGAAACCGTCTGGTAAACTTCAACCTCTGGAGATTCCACAGTGGAAGTGGGAGAGTATTTCCATGGACTTCGTGGTGGGATTGCCCAAAACTCAGGCTGGTTGTGACTCTATCTGGGTCATAGTGGACAGATTGACCAAGTCTGCCCATTTTCTTCCAGTGAAGGTGAGCTTCACTACAGAGCAGTTGGCCAAGCTATATGTCCGCGAGATTGTGAGGCTTCATGGGGTGCCCGAGAGTATCATCAGTGATAGGGACCCGAAGTTCACATCTCGGTTCTGGGAAGCGCTGCAGGAGGCTTTTGGTACGCAGTTGCGATTGAGTACCGCCTATCACCCTCAGACTGACGGACAGACTGAGCGGACCATCCAGACATTGGAGGACATGTTGAGAGCTTGCACGTTGGAGCAGGGTTCTGCATGGGATAGGTACCTTCCGTTGGTTGAATTTTCGTACAACAACAGTTTTCATGCTAGTCTGGGCATGGCACCCTACGAGGCGCTGTATGGTAGGAGGTGTCGGACTCCTACTTGCTGGTCTGAGGTTGGAGATAAAGAGCTATTCGGCTTGGACTTTGTCCAAGATACTACCCTACAGATCCAGATGATCAGAGAAAAGTTGAAGCAGGCGCAGAATCGTCAGAAAAGCTACTATGATGTCAAGCATCGTCCACTGGAGTTCAGTGAGGGTGAGCACGTGTTTGTGAAACTTTCACCTGTCACCGGTGTTGGACGGGCACTTGGAGTGAGGAAGTTGAGCCCGCGATTCATTGGGCCCTACCAGATCCTTGGTAGAGTAGGACCAGTTGCCTATCGACTCGCCTTGCCTCCGAACCTAGCCAACATTCACGACGTGTTTCACGTGTCTCAGCTTCGGAAGTACATAGCAGACCCTTCGCACGTAGTGCAGCCGGATGATGTGGAGGTTCGGGAGAACCTAAAGACTCCCGTCGGACCACTCAAGATTCTCGATCGTGGCGAGAAGCAGTTGAGGAGCAAGATCATTCCGATGGTCAAAGTGCAATGGTCAGGAAGAACTCCTGAGGAGTGTACCTGGGAGCGAGAGGATGAGCTTCTCCGACAGTATCCCGACTTTCGAGACAGGTATGTTTCTGATTTTGAGGACAAAATCCTTAAAAAGGTGGGGTGAATGTAAAACCCGCACCGCTAATTAAGGTGATTAGTAAGTTAATTATGATAATTAGGAAATAATTCCATAATTGACCCTAATAATTATTAATGGGCTTAGATAATTATATTGAGCGAGTAAAAATGCTGAAAGTCGCTTTTCGGAAGAAAAGCGCAGATACCGGTTCTGCTACTCGGTATAAATGCGTACCGGAAAAGTATCCCGGAAAATTATAACGAATGCATGATAATTACTAGAATATTATGTAGGACTTGTAAAACAAGTTTCAAGTCAAAATGACGTAATCTGATGCCAGAACTGATACTGGCTATGGAAAAGCGCGTACCGGAAAGGTGCTCCGAAAAATAAAATAAAAATATGACAAATCTTAGAAAAATGCGTAGGTCTAGAATCCGAAGTTTGAGATCAAGATCTTTTACTTTGCGATTAAGGCTAATACTGCGCGATTAGTGGCCATGTGCCTATAAATAGGCACACTAAGGCACAAAACCCTAGGTGCCTCATTTCCTACGTGAGTTTTTGTGCTGGTGGGGGGCTCCTTTGCTGCACCTCCATTCTTGGTGCTTCCTTGCCTTCTTCTTCTTCTTCTCTTCTTCTTTCTTCACCATTCCTCCTTCCAAGCAACTAGAGTGTGTCTTGGGTGAGGGTGGTGCAACCTTTTCTGAGTTGAGAAGGCTGTGTGGGTGAGGTTAGTGAGCTGAACTTGAAGCTTTAGTGATGGCTACTTTGTGGTAGTCATTGTAAGCTTCAAAGTGCCTTCTTGTGGTGCAAGAACCCACCTTGAAGTGCCATTTTCGTGCTCATACTTAGGCTGAGTTTGAAGTGTCTTGAGAGGGCTCCAAGAGCACAACTTGCCTCTGTTGTGAACTTTGGTAAGTTACCTCACTATGATCATGGGTTTATAATGCTTAAAGTTGATGTCTTGGCATGTAAAAGATTAAAATGAAGTAACCAACACCTAAATGAACTTGTATATGCTTAAAGATGCATGCTTTAACGTGTACATGTGTTAAAAGTTGAATCTTTGGGATGGATACTCACGAAATGCAGAAACTGTATTCTGTCGTGAGATATCCGGATATTTGTCGAACAGATATCCGGATATCAGTATCCGGATATGGTATCCGGATATTGATATCCGGATATGGGATCTGGGTATCCGGATATGACATATCCGGATATGTCCAGTGTGATATCCGGATATGGCATATCCGGATATGCCCCTTCTGATATCCGGATATCCTGGGTTCTGCGCAGACAGTAGCTTTTCTGTATGAACAGTAAGCTATGGGGTGTGTGTGGACCCTAGTTTAAGGAAGTTGAACTTCTGTAATAACTGGACTAAGTCAGAATCACATGATTAAGGGCTTATGGCTTTGTTGGAAGCCTTAAGACGTAAAACGTAAAGGAAAGACGTAGTCTTTAAGTTGTATGCATGTTGTGCTTTAATATTGACTTGTTAAATGGTCCATATCAGATTGTGATACTGCTGTTTGTGGACTTGTGAGTGGTTGGACTCTTGGCTTGGATAGCTAGCTTGCAAGGTAAGCTTTCGTGTCCTCGGTTTAGCCATTTTGATGTTCCACCATGTCCCATGGGGATGGGTTTATGCATGCTGTGTTACATGCTTTGATTATTTTGGAAATGCTGTTGAGCTGTTTATATGTAATGAGCTATTATGATATGCATGTGGTGTCCACCTAGACGGCAATCCTGAGTATGTAGTACATACAAGATGGAGAAGCATGTGGGTGAGGTGCAGGTAGTATCCATGTACTCATGTAGGCATAGACGTATTCCTACATTTCTCTGGCCAGTAGATTTGAAAGCACACATGACATGATTAATTGCTGCATCGCATGATTTTAGAACTTATACTGTAATACTGTTTTTAGAACTTATATTACACATGTAAGTGAGCTTGGGGTGGAGACTCCTTGAGGACCCCTTGTCTTACTGAGATTTCTTGTTAGAGATCTCACCCCACGTTTGGGGACGCTTATTTCAGGATCAGGTAATGTTGAGGGCTCAGGTGGCAGGAGGCCAGAGTTGAGCTGATTGATGATATGCTGACTGCTGTTATGCTATT
Organism: Gastrolobium villosum; assembly: GCA_032173675.1. Taxonomy (NCBI): domain Eukaryota; kingdom Viridiplantae; phylum Streptophyta; class Magnoliopsida; order Fabales; family Fabaceae; genus Gastrolobium; species Gastrolobium villosum. The sequence continues at coordinate 54,680 of JAVKPL010000763.1, forward strand.
TCTATTGTTGTTCATGTTTTCTGCTGAGTTTATGTTATGACTGCTATTGGGCCTTGTTGCCTTATTTGGTGAGCATGGGGTTTGTCCATGCCACATGATTGCGTTATTGTTTTTCTAATTATGTTGTAATTAATGTATCAGGATTTTGACCCAGGCTGCATGTCGTAGTCCTGTGGTTTTTAGATACTCACTTGATATTTATTTATGAGGTATTCAGTTAGTTGTCTTGCAATTTACATACAGGCAGTATTTTTATGAAAATGATTAAGTAATCAAGTTGGTTAAGTTAATGACGTCATAATTGAATTAAAGAAAAAGTTATTCCGCATTTTAATTAAGCGTGGCTTAATACGATAGTGTGTTAACAGACCGGGTTAACACGGGCTGTTACATTCATCGTCGTCGTCTCATCTGCCTTGGCCCTCTTGGCCTTACTCGTGCTGGAGAAGTCCTCAATATCACGACACTGCTGAACCAGTGTCCCAAAGTTTTTAGAAGCAGACCCAGCTAGATAACCAGCAATATCTTCACTAAGTCCCCTGCGAAACTTAGCAGCCAAGAATGTAGGAGTAGGCCTCGCCATCCTGAAGTGTGAAAACTTCACCAGCTCACTGAACTTGGCCAGGTACTCATCAATTGACAACGAGCCTGAACTAATCTGTCAAACTCCCATTGCTTCCTCTCCTTTGCATCATACGGGAAGTACTGACCTAGAAAGCACTCCTCAAAGAACGGCCACGTCATAACACGGCCCTACATCTCGTAGATAAGAAAAATGTTGGTCCAACACTCATGGGCCTCGCCCTCCAGCATGTAAGTGGCAAACATCAGCTTCTACGGATCTGCACACTGCATGATCCGGAAGATCTTGTCTAACGCCTGTAGCCATCTAGCAGCAGTAATGGGATCATAAGATCCATCAAAAGAAGGTGACTTATGCTTGCAGAAGGCATTCAGCCGACGGTCGATAGCATCTCTATCTTCAGCAAAATCCACAAAGGGCTCCATCACCCCAGTCGCATGACCAGTGCCCTCAACCTGATTCTGGCCCTCTTCCTGCTCACTAGCCCTATGACTCTCAAGCCCTTTGGGCTTTTGTCGAATCATTTTCCCAGCTAGACAAGATTCACAGTGTCCATAGGATTCCAAATCCATGGAGTCCAGGTATCCATCTCTATGCATCCTGGACAATCTTATTTCATTTATGTGCCCTAGTCTACAGTGCCAAAGATAATATTGATTATCCGTCCTAGGTCGTTTCACATCTATATTGAGCACTTCATTTACCATTTCCAACACATACAACCCATTTATTAAAGAAGCAGTACCACAAACCATATCATTCAAAATGATAGAAAAAGTACCATCCCTAATACTGAAAGTATAACCATCTTGTTCTAAACAATAAATTGAAATAATGTTTCTAGAAATATGCGGAACATAAAGACAATTATTCAAATGCAATAAAAGGCCCGTAGGCAAAATAAGGTCAGCATCTCCAAAAGAATGAGCAGCAACCCTTGCTCCATTACCAACGCGGAGATCCACCTCGTTTCTATCCAATCTCCTTGGGCTCCTAAGTACCTGCAACATATTGCAGATATGAGAACCACATCCGGTATCCAATACCCATGAGGTTGGATTAGCATAAGAATAATTTATCTCAATCATGAAAATACCTAAGGCAGAAGCATCACCATGCTTCCTGTCCTTCACATTGTTCAGGTAGTCTGGACAATTCCTCTTCCAGTGGCCTTTCTTGCCACAATGGAAGCACTCAGCATCACCCTTGTCCTTAGGTGCATTCTTACCCTTCTTCTTCTTGGATTTTCCTTTGGGCTTAAGGGGGTCACCTTTTGCAGGCTCCTTACCTTTTCCCTTGGCCTTGCTAGGCCCACCAATCAAAAGAGCCTGTGTCCTATCCTTCTTGATAGACACTTCAGCTGTTGTTAACATGCTTAACAACTCAGGCAAGCTCACTTGCATCCCATGCATATTGTAATTCATGATGAATTGACTGAAGGAAGGTGGAAGTGAGGTGAGGACTAAGTCATTACTTAGCTCGGCATCCATGATGAAGCCTAGGTTTCCTAGCTTCTCAATCAGCCCGATCATCTTGAGAACATGGCTGCCAACAGACATGCTCTCAGTCATCCTACAAGAGAATAGTTCTCTTGAGGCTTCATACCTCTCATGCCTGCCTTTAATATCATACAACTCCTTGAGATGCACGATAATAGAGGGAGCATCCATATGCTCATGCTGCTTTTGCAGTTCAGGCGACATGGATGCCAACATGATGCATACTGCCATCACATTGTCATCCAAGTGCTGTTGATGGGTTACGAAATCAAATTCCACAAACCCTTCTTCCCCTTCCCGTGGAGCTACGGGTATTACAGCATCTAAAACGTAGGCAATCTTTTCGGCCCTTAGAACAATTCTTAGGTTCCGATACCAGTCCATAAAATTTGAACCGGTCAGTTTATTCGTATCGAGTATTGAATGCAGTGATAGTGGATTAGTCATACTATAAGCTGAAAGGGATGTAAAGATAGTTTTAGTTAATATACGGTTATGTAGTTAAAAGCAAATTATTAAAGACTTTAAATAATTTTCCTCTCCCACTATTTTATCTAAGTCAATGACCCTTCCTATTTGACTTAGGGTTAATCTACTTTAGATTTTACCTTAGTAGGATTAAGAGTGCGATTATTTATTTTAATCTCCATCTGAGACCGCAAGATTAATTTAAATAATGGGTTAATCTTTATCAACAGTATCTCATACCCTCTCTTAACATTAGGTTGACAACTCTTTGTCACTTAGTGGTGCATCTCATGCAACCAACCTAGCACCATTACCCTAAGCACATAAGCCCGGCTGTGCCTGCAACTTATGTCTTAGTTAAGCATTAAACCAGCACCCTAAGTGTCTTACACTTCAAACACTACTCTAGTTCAACGAAACAGTGGGTCCCAACTGAGTTGTGGAGCACCACTATGTAGAAGAGGTTTGAGTAGCATTGGTGGTGGGAGGTAATCATACGCTTAATTATTTATTCCTTTTAAGGGTTCCTTTTATTTTAGGGTTAATTAGGTCTCATCAAACGCATGTTGTAAGTTATCATGCTAGTCGATACCTATGTAAAACATCTATCGGTATACACTAGTCGCTATTGGACAAACATAATAACCATACAAAACGTGGTTTGCCCAATTCATGCATACTAGACGTTCTAATCATACATGCATATAAACAGTTTATATTGAGATAGTCATGGTGCTCGCGCTTTTGTCCATTTTGCTTCTTTAAGCAACGGCCGCTTGTCGTCTATACGCCACTAGCCTATTTCTCTAATTACACATAATTAAAGAAACTCCAAAACATCTTTGGAGGGACAAAATTACAAAAATTAAATTACAAATACACTTGTAAATTAAAAAGCGCGATTACACATTAATTTAAAATTCAAAAATTTAAATCCGGGCACCATGACCATCCCCTTCCAGTTTGTACCTGAAAAGTTCAAAACTTGCAAACACAAACATTATATTATCACATAATATTTTCACATATATTTTGACATTTAACATTTAAACATCAAAATAATATCAAGATTCATATTCTTAAATTTCTCAATTGGCCGAATTTAAAAACAATTTTAATTCAAATTTTGTTAATTCTTTCTCAAAGAAAACAAAATTAAACCATGCATGTAGCCACAAACCCTTCATGGCCGAACCATATAGTAGACTATATGATAAATTTTGTCACAAAATTTCATTCATATAAACATGACACAATTCATGGAGAAAAATAAGAAATCATTCAAGGTACTCTTAATATCCTCCATGGCCGAATCTACCCTTTCAAAAAGGGTGTTCCTTTTAAGACTTTCATAAAGAAAAAGAAACTAAACCATGATGCATAATGTTTTATGAACACAGAATCAAATTTACATGTTCATAAAAACAAAAACTTTAACACCTTAAAGGATTTGTGATTCAAAATCCATATGCAGAATTTAAACTTCAACCCTTTAAAGATTTTGACCGTGAAAAACTCCTTTCAAAAACAAGGTACCATCATCCGCCGATGGTAAAGCAACCGGGCTCTGATACCACTTGAAAGTAAACTGGCCTTTGAAGGCCGATGCATGTAAGGTGTAAAAACAAAATTTTTACTACAGAAACATACATGCACACATAGGTTCATGCTTTAAGACAGCATGATGTTACCTTGTTTTTGGCCTGATCAGTCAGGGAGATCAGATGTCAGGCTTGAAGGGTTCAAACCCTCTAATGGTGATCCACACCACCGTTCGTCAATGATGCAAGAACTCCTTCTTGAAAGCCACCAGATGAACACCACAGTGAGGCTTGCTATGCGCACAAGTGGTGAAGGTGGAGGCTAGGTATTCTGTTTGGAAAGGTGTAGTGAACTACCCTACAGAATGGTGCATGAGATGAATGAGTGTAGGCTAGGTTTTCTCAAAACCCTTAGGAGAGGAACTAACTATGTTGTGCGTACACCTTGGAGGGAAGAGAGAATTATCATTCAAAAAATGAAAAATATCCTTTCAAATAGCTTGAAAGTTGCGCATGAATCAGGGGAGGATAAGGTGGAGTTGTTGCAAAACAAATCTTGCCAACAACCTCCAATCTTATTCTCATGAAACTAAGTTCAAAACAATTCAAACTTAAATTCATAAACTATCATATAGTATGCTTTTCATGCGCATAATTCAGCCCTAAAAAGGGGTCCAAATATATTGAGTAGTTGCATTCAAAATTTGAACCAACTCACCCACTGATTCTCTCAACCACCAAATCTGATTGGAGCTTTGTTTTAAGTGACAAGATGACATTCTTATCACATAAGTATGCGCCCCAAACAGCCCAAGATTATGCTCCAAAGATTCTTCTTGATCCAAGGAATTTGTTCCAATAAGATCTTATCTTATCCTTTTGTTATGAAACAACTTTTTCAAAACCAATTCAAATTTGAATTCAAGCACATGAATTCAAATGTTCAAACATTCAAATTCAAAATTCAAAGTTTCAAATTGAAAATTCGAATTTCAAAATTAAAATTCCAAATTCAAATTTCAAAATTCAAAATTCAAATTTCAAATTTAAAATTCAAAATTCGAATTTCAAAATTCAAATTCCAAATTCAAATTTCAAATTCAAAATTCAAAATTCAAATGTTTGATTTATTAATTTAACTAATTAAATTAATTAGTAATGGATTGGACTATCCAAGTCCATTACTAAGCTCCATGCACCATCCACCCATTTAGGTGGGCTTCCAAACAGCTTCTTGGGCTAACAACCATTATTAGGCCCAATACCTTTAAAGCTAGTTCATCATGACTACAAGGTGTTAGTGTGTGACCCATTAGGTCCAACTTAGCTTCTAACATAACTGGGCTTGGGTCCAACAAGCCTACAACCCAATTAATGACAACACAGAGCACTAGCAATGCTTTGTTTCCCCAGAACTAGTCAGATTAATGACTTGATCATGCTATTGCACATATTTGGTTACCGTATGTATTTCCCTTCGTCTTGGTTATCTTCCCATTAACCTAGGGTAAGGAAATGTATCAACCCCTGTGGTTTAGGGTAAGCTTAATTCGAAATAGGGAATCTTCAATTTACTGACTCTAAAGGCAGATCATCTCATGATCTCTTTTACTATGCATAGATTCCCGAGTCCCTGTAAATGTCATCCCGATTTCTCCAGTTTACAGATAACCTAATCTCTCACAGAGATTTGATGAATTCCTTCAGCTTATTACCTTAGCCCTGTGCCCTTTAAGGACACGCCCAACAGTATACATATGAGTCTCCATGTTTCAGGCAGACGAGGCATGCAATCAAAACATGCATTCAAGAACACAGTCTAGGTAATAACTTCTGGTCTAAGGAAAGACATACCCAAACATAAAGAGATTACTCTAATGACACTATCTATGAGATTTCCTCATAGAGTCTTTTTTTGGGTCTGTTCAGTGCGAGCTATACTCTTATAGGTCCACCCACGACTTTAGCTAAGATATCTCCATATCTGCAGCTCATGAGGTCTTTACCTTGTATCCATATACAAGTAGATAAGTCGTACTAGTCTTACCCGAGATCACTGATCCCCAAACTCAGTGTCTCTAAACTAGGAACATATAATTAGGAATAGACATGCGATATCCTTGAATCCTCATGATCGTGATCTCATCACAGATACTTAAGAGATACCTGTTCTGTTCCAAGGGGTTTATCCAGTTCGTTCATATAATATTTAACAATAATATCGAGACATAATATGAAACTGAATAAATAGTGCTTTCATTTATTTGCGACAAACAAAGTTCTACATCTGGTGTCCTTTATTTAATCAAAAGATTGTCTCTAGGACACCCATATACTAACAAGATAGTCATGGTGCTCGCACTTTTGTCTATTTTGCTTCTTTAAGCAACGGCCGCTTGTCGTCTATACGCCACTAGCCTAATTCTCTAATTACACATAATTAAAGAAACTCCAAAACATCTTTGGAGGGATAAAATTACAAAAATTAAATTAAAAATACACTTGTAAATTAAAAGGCGCAATCTAGGAAGCACAGACACTTGTAAAAATAGGAAGAGTCGGGTCCGACACGCTCCTACACGGCGACACGCTCCCACACGCTCCGACACGGTGTCGGACACGCGGTTGACTTTTTCCGACACGTTGACCATTCCGACACGCGAAATTGACCGTGTCCGACACGGTCAAATGGCATTTTCGTAATTTTTTAAATTTTTTTAAATTTTTTTTATTTTTTTTAAAAAATTTAAAATATATTAATTAAGCTTCCACCTGATCATATCAATTTTATTTTATTTTTGTCTTTTTCCCCTTAAGTAGATAAAAGATCATCTCAGCATCATAGTTGTCAATTCCTATTACGCTCTTGTTGTATCTCATTCTCTCTGATCTCTCTCTCTAATATGATTTGTTCTCTCTATCTGATATTATATCTCTCTCATCCCAGTTTTTATTTTTTTATTAAAGCTTTCATCTTTATAACGTGTTGATGGGTATTATTAATTTAGTTTCATTTTTTTGTTAAATTATTAAATATTAAATGAAATATACACTATATAAATTAAAATTATTATTTAATATTAAAACGTGTCCCAACATGTCGAAATCCATAATTTTTTAGGATTGACGTGTCGGAGTGTCGTGTCGTGTCGTGTCGTATCACGTGTCGCGTGTCGTATCGGTGCTACATAGGGCGCAATTACACATTAATTTAAAATTCAAAAATTTTAAATCCGGGCACCATGACCATCCCCTTCCTGTTTGTACCTGAAAGGATCAAAACTTGCAAACAAAAACATTATATTATCACATAATATTTTCACATATATTTTGATATTTAACATTTAAACATCAAAATAATATCAAGATTCATATTCTTAAATTTCTCTAGTTGGCCGAATCTTAAAACAATTTTAATTCAAATTTTGTTAATTCTTTCTCAAAGAAAACAAAATTAAACCATGCATGTAGCCACAAACTCCTTCATGGCCGAATCATATAGGTGACTATATGATAAATTTTGTCACAAAATTTCATGCATATAAACATGACACAATTCATGGAGAAAAAATAAGAAAACATTCAAGGTACTCTAAGTACCCTCCATGGCCGAATCTACCCTTTCAAAAAGGGTGTTCCTTTTAAGACTTTCATAAAGAAAAAGAAAATAAACCATGATGCATAATGTTTTATGAACACAGAATCAAATTTACATGTTCATAAAAACAAAAACTTTAACACTTTAAAGGATTTGTGATTCTAAATCCATATGCAGAATTAAACTTTAACCCTTTAAAGATTTTGACCGTTAAAAAACTCTTTTCAAAAACATGGTACCATCACCCGCCGATGGTAAAGCAACCGGGCTCTGATACCACTTGAAAGTAAACTGGCCTTTGAAGGCCGATGCATGTAAGGTGTAAAAACAAAAAAAATTTACCGCGAAAACATACATGCACACATAGATTCATGCTTTAGAACAACATGATGTTACCTTGTTTTGGCCTGATCAGTCAGGGAGATTTGTTGTCAGGTCTGAAGGGTTCAAACCCTCTAATGGTGATCCACACCACCGTTCGTCAATGATGCAAGAATGCCTTCTTGAAAGCCACCAGATGATCACCACAATGAGGCTTGCTATGCGCACAAGTGGTGAAGGTGGAGGCTGGGTATTCTGTTTGGAAAGGTGTAGTGAACTACCCTACAGAACGGTGCATGAGATGAAGGAGTGTAGGCTAGGTTTTCTCAAAACCCTAAGGAGAGGAACTTGTGTCTTGTTGTGCGCACAAGTGGTGAAGGTGGAGGCTAGGTATTCTGTTTGGAAAGGTGTAGTGAGCTACCCTACAGAATGGTGCATGAGATGAAGGAGTGTAGGCTAGGTTTTCTCAAAACCCTAAGGAGAGGAACTTGTGTCTTGTTGTGCGCACAAGAGGAGGAAGAGAGAATGATAATTAAATCAAATTATCCTTTCAAATTAACTTGAAAGTGGCACATGGAATCAAGGAGGATAAGGTGGAGTTGTTGCAAAACAAATCTAGCCAACAACCTCCAATCTTATCCTCATGAAACTAAGTTAAAAAAAAATTCAAAATTAGATTCATAAACTATCATATAGTATCTATTTCATGTGCATAATTCAGCCCTAAAAGAGGGCCAAATATGTTGAGTAGTTGCATTCAAAATTTGAACCAACTTACCCACTTATTCTCTCAACTACCAAATCTGATTGGAGCTTTGTTTAAGTGACAAGATGACATCCTTATCACCTAAAGTATGCGCCCCAAACAGCACAAGGTGATCTCCAAAGATCTCTTCTTGATCGAAGGAATTTGGTCCAATAAGATCTTATCTTATTCTTTTGTTATGAAACAACTTTTCATAGCCAATTCAAATTCGAATTCAAACACTTGAATTCAAATGTTCAAACATTCAAATTCAAAATTCAAAATTTCAAATTTCAAATTCAAAATTCGAATTTCAAAATTCAAATTCCAAAATTCAAATTCCAAAATTCAAAATTCGAAATTCAAAATTCAAATTCCAAATTCAAATTTCAAAATTCTAATTTCAAATTCAAAATTCGAAATTCAAATGTTCGATTATTAATTTAACTAATTAAATTAATTAGTAATGGCTTGGACTATCCAAGCCCATTACTAAGCTCCATGCACCCTCCACCCATTTAGGTGGGCTTCCAAATAGCTTCTTGGGCTAACAACCATTATTAGGCCCAATACCTTTAAAGCTAGTTCATCATGATTACAAGGTGTTAGTGTGTGACCCATTAGGTCCAACTTAGCTTCTGCCATAACTGGGCTTGGGCCCAACAAGCCCACAACCCAATTAATGACAACACAGAGCACTAACAATGCTTTGTTGCCCCAGAACTAGTCAGATTAATAACTTGATCATCCTATTGCACATATTTGGTTGCCGTATGTATTTCCCTTCGTCTCGGTTATCTTCCTATTAACCTAGGGTAAGGAAATATATCAACCCCTGCGGTTTAGGGTAAGTTTTATTCGAAATAGGGAATCTTCAATTTACTACTCTAAAGGCAGATCATCTCATGATCTCTTTTACTATGCATAGATTCCCGAGTCCCTGTAAATGTCATCCCGATTTCTCCGGTTTACAGATAACCTAATCTCTCACAGAGATTTGACGAATTCCTTCAGCTTATTACCCTAGCCCTGTGTCCTTTAAGGACACACCCAATAGTATACCTATGAGTCTCCATGTTTCAGGAAGATGAGGCATACAATCAAAACATGCCTTCAAGAACACAGTCTAGGTAATAACTTCTAGTCTAAGGAAAAACATACCTAAATATAAAGAGATTACTCTAATGACATTATCTGTGAGATTTCCTCATAGAGTCTCTTTTTGGGTCTGTTCAGTGCGAGCTATACTCTTATAGGTCCACCCACGACTTTAGCTAAAACATCTCCATATCTGTAGCTCATGAGGTCTTTACCTTGTATCCATATATAAGTAGATAAGTCGTACTAGTCTTACCCGAGATCATTGTTCCCCAAACTCAGTGTCTCTAGACTAGGAACATATAATTAGGAATAGACATGCGATATCCTTGAATCCTCATGATCGTGATCTCATCACAGATACTCATGGAAAAGGGATACCTGTTCTATTCCAAGGGGTTTATCCGGTTCGTTCATATAATATTAACAATAATCGAGACACAATATGAAACTGAATAAATAGTGCTTTCATTTATTTGCGACAAACAAAGTTCTACATCTAGTGTCCTTTATTTAATCAAAAGATTGTCTTTAGGACACCCATATACTAACAAAAAGGCCTATGACAAGCTTGATTGGAAGTTCATTAGATCTGTGTTGGAGGATTTGCAATTACCTGAGACAATGATTAAAGCCATAATGGGCTGTGTGTCCAGCCCAATGCTTACGGTCCTTTGGAATGGTGCAAGAACTTCTAGTTTTCAGTCCCATAGGGGAATTAGGCAAGGGGACCCTCATTCCCCTTACCTTTTTGTCCTCTGTATGGAGAAGTTAACCCACTTGATTATGGATGAAGTGGGAGGGCAGAATTGGTTACCAATAAGAGCTGGCAGGTCTGGGCCCCCCCATCTCCCACCTAATATTTGCTGATGACATCATATTATTTGCAGAGGCTTCTCTTAGCCAACTCAACTGCATAGCTAACTGCTTGGAAAAATTCTCGAAGATGTCAGGTCAAAGTGTGAGTGTAGAAAAGTCCTGCATCTATTTCTCTAAAAATGCTCCTCAGGAGGTAGTACACTCCATTACTGAAATCAGTGGATTCAAGAAAGTGGACAAGCTTGGCTGCTACCTGGGATCTATGATGAGACATGGAAGAATCAACAAGAACCATTATGCTTCTGTTATAGCCAGGGTTCAGGATAGGCTTCATGGGAGGAAGTCTAAGTGCCTCTCTCTGGCTGGTAGGATCACTTTGGCCAAGAGTGTTATCTCTGCTATTCCCTGTTACCACATGCAAAATAATTCTCTCCCAGTGCATGTCTGCCAAGACATTGAGAAGTTGCAAAGAAACTTTATTTGGGGAGATTTGGACTCCAAAAGGAAAGCTCATTATGTAGCCTGGGAGCTCATGTGTCAGCCTAAGGAAAGTGGTGGCCTCGGCATCCTTAATCTTAGGATTCAAAATGAAGCTTTCATGCAGAAGCTTGATTGGCAAATCATTAGGGACCAGGATAGCCTTTGGGCTAAAGTGCTCCTTGCAAAATATAGCAGGAAGCATGACCCAAATGGAGTTTGGATAGCTAAAATGTATGATTCAAATTTGTGGAAGAGTATTTGTTTGGCAAGATGCAAGATGACCAATCAGTTGGAGTGGGTAATCGTAAATGGAAGGACAACTTGCTTTTGGACAGATCTATGGGGAGGATGTCAATGTTCTATTTTTGAGCTGGCTATAAATAAACCTCCTATGGATGACCTTAGCTTAAAAGTGTATGAAGTAATAGATCATGAAACAGATGACTGGAAATGGGATTACTTGGTTATACTCCTGGATATCTCTATCTGTTCTAAGTTGAGTAATTTTGCCCCTCCCTCTCATAGTAGCTATAATGACTGGCTTAACTGGAAGGTGGGCAATCCAGGTAAATCCATTGTCAGAAATGCCTATAGCCACCTGACGAATTCAAATCTTGCTAAGGATAGATTATGGTCTGCAATCTGGAAATGGAAGGGCCCTTATCGAATTGTTGTTTTCCTCTGGCTAGCTTGCCTCAATAAGCTCCCTATTAGGAGCATTACCAGTCACTGGAGTGAAGGTGAGGTTCTTTGCCCCACCTGCTTCAATGAACAAGAAACCTTAATCCACACCTTGAGAGATTGCAAAGCTACTAGGGAAGTGTGGGAAAGGTGGTTTGCAGGTAAGGTTCGTAGCAATTTTCTGTCTACAGAAGGCTTAGACTGGTTCAGGCTTAATCTACTTAAGCCTTTTTCTTCACACTTTTGGCATTCTTGGATTGAAATCTTTTTTGTCACCTGCTGGTTCCTTTGGTTTTGGAGGAGCTCCACGGTTCATGATGATGATTTTTCCAGGCCTCAAGATCCTATTCAAAGGATTCTTCACTGTCTGGCTGAATTGAAATGTAGTAGGAATGCTGATCCTTTTGTTGTTTTGTCTGATCATTCTAATCATGTTGATAGTCATTGCCAGAATCATGATCAGGAAAGCATTAAAATCTTTGTGGATGGGGCTATAAGTCTGTCATCCCATTCTGGGGCTTGTGGTGGAGTAGCTTGCTCTCCAGTTGCAAAATGGATAAGAGGTTTTTCGTTTAACATAAGGCCTTGCTCCCCTTTGGAGGCTGAATTATGGGGAATCCTTCAAGGGCCTCAACCTTGCTAAAGAGCTGAACCTTTCTTGTGCATGACTAGGATGTGACAGTAAGGAGGCTATACTTTGTACAGAGGACAATGCATACCCCTGTGGCTATTCTGCTTTAATTGCTAACATTAGGGAAGCAGCCCAAAATTTTGAGAATGTCCATTTGGAGTATATCCCTAGAGATTTTAATGTTTGTGCTGATAGTTTAGCAAAGATAGGTTTTAACCTTAAGGGTAGTGAGCTAAGGGTACTAGACTCTCCCACTGATAGAATTGTTTCTTTTTGGTCTTCTTTTTATTCAAAGTTATTGGTGGAGCATGTTTCTGTCAACATGTATAAACTTTCTGTGTAGTATTTCTGGGCTAGGCCCTCCATTTATATCAAAAAAATAAAATAAAATATTATCCTCATTTTTGTCCCTTAAAAAAAATTAACTTTTGATCCATCTACAATTTCAATTCTTTAAAGATTGTGATTTCTCTGAAATTCAATGATGACTCAATTTAGTCCTTAAAAAAGGATTAATACAGATATTCTTTTTTTGTAAGGAGGAAAATAGAGACCATATTTTATTTGTTAAAATCCCAAAAAAAAACTTTACTCTAGATAATAAATATTGGTTGGTTTATTGAGAATTTTAGAGGAAAAGCCCGGAAAAGAGTTGGTTGAAACTCGAGGGCCTGAAATTGTATATATCGTAAACCTTCTTTAATAAGTCGTTGATCCCTTGAATTGGCATGACCACGAGTGTACGCATTTGTTAGCTACCACACAAATATTTTGAGGCCACAAAGATAGAAAATAAAAATAAAAATCTGGAGCGTCCTTGTTTTCTTCTTTGGTGAACACCAATATAAGGACAGGTCGCTGTTATTTCCCAAGGTTAAGATATTTCTCCAAGTTAAATGTATACGTTTTATAATTCTCATTTAATGAGAATTACAATTTTCCTACACACCATTCGATTTCCGTGCTGACATGGGTCATACATATAATTTTTTCTAACACATGGGTCTTACATGCTTTTTATCTCTACAACATGAGATTTCAATTCTCCTTCGTGAGAATTATAAAATCCTAAATGTATACTTATTAATGTACTCACATATAACTTAATAATAATGGATTATGACAATCTTGGAATCCCAACTAATTTAGTTCACGACTTCACGCAATTTATCCTCATCAAGTTTGTCAATTGTAGTTTGGCTTCCTAAATTTGTTCTCTACTGAGATTGACGTCCATTCATTTGTAATACCTTTATGAGTTTGTATAACCAACAAGTCACGTAACCATGCATTCTTTCTATTTTTATAAATTTATTTTCACCATTGTTCTCTTATTCCATCGAACGGAGATATTAAAAATGAATTTTAAAAATAATTAGTATCTTTTTAGCTTTTTAAAATAACAGTCAAAATAAAACAAAATTTATTTTCTAAATTGATAGATATTTTGAGATGAAGCTAATAATTACTATTATAAATAATGTTATCCACATTTACTTACACCCATTAACTTTCATAACTACACATTAACTTACACATCCACCTCATCTTTTTTACACTTACATTCTAATTCTTTAACCTTGTATAGAAGTAAAATTGATGGACTAACAAGGATTATTCTACTCGTATGAAACTTACTGGCACAAATAGAGAAGTATGAATAATGAGAAAAATGTTTATCCTTTTAAATGACATAATTTATATCCTTTCACTCTCACAAAGATATGAGACTCACACCTTTATTTTTTTGTCAACTCTATCTCTTTCTTTATCTATCTCTTTCTCTCTTTTAAAATGACACAATTTTACATCATTTAAAATGACAGACACTTTACACATTAACAATTACAAAAACTTCCCAATTGCTAATGTAACAAAAAAAAAATAATGCTTATAGAAAAATATTGTTGAAGTAGTTTATTTTATTATAAAAATTAAAATCACAGAAATATTTATATTTTTAAATATAAATAAATATATATTTATAATTTATAATTTGTCCTGATAAATATAATTTAATAGTTTAGCTGTAAAGCTATAAATTTATTTTGTATTTTTTTTTATTTAAAAGAAAAGTATTCACGTTAGCTAGCCTCCTTTTTTTTTAAAGTTTTTTTTAAGAATATTTTTTCGTTTGTGTTTATTTTGCGTGCACACAAATTACCTGAAAATCGGATGATCCAAGTACAGTTTTGTTTATCCTTCTTTTAATTAGTTATTTGACTCATTTCCATTTGTTCGACACACAAAAAATACAATCTAAAAAATGGAAATACATGTCTTATGTATTATTTTACGTGATCAATTGATCATGATATATTAAAGAATTAATTATATAAAAATTAATTATATAAAAAGGGGAAAGAATATACTTATTACCTATTTTTTTTAGTATTTCTTTCTTTCAGATCTTAACCGTTAATTTCCGTCAATTTAACAGTTATAATTTATTGCAAATTAATAATTAATTAATAATTATTATCTCCTAAATTACAACTGTTAGATTGACGGAAATCAATAGTTAAGATTTAATAGTAAAAAGTAGTAAGAAAAATAGGTAGTAAGTATAATAATAATAGATCAATAATAATAATAAAAGGATATTAAAATAAATATGGGAAATGCATTTGTCATGTTACACGACAAATGAATAGTATTTATGTTAAGAAAAAGATAAATAAATTCATTGAATAATGTACTATCTCATTTTTTTAATATTATATAATTTATTCTTTTCATAACATAATAACTATTCATTGTCACTTAACATGACAACCAATAAATATTTATAAAATCATCACCCTATATTCCCACGTGGCATATTCATATTAAATAAGGAGATACATTTCCGTCAAAAAATAGATGGTCCATGTGCAATTTTGTTTATCCTTCTTTCAACTGGTCATTTTACTCATTTCCATTTGTAACCAAAAACTCAGATTTGGATTTCCGTTGTCCACGAGGCTCCATAATCAGAGCAACAAATGGCTACGGTGGCACAACCGTGTCCTTCATGGACCCGTGGTTCCATTCCAATTTCAAAGCTAATCCCACGACGGCGTTTCAAGGGCAGAACCAACCTCAGACGCCGGAACCCTCCACCACTTCTAGCTGTAGCTGCTCTGGTCGAAGCAACGCCTTCAAGCACCTCACCTTCACTCAGGGATGGGTCCATCAAGGTTCTGACCCTCCCAGTGAACCGTGCCGATGACCTGCAAGCTGAGGCCAGAGCCATGGCTCGTGCCGCCAATTGCACTGTCTACAGCCCGCAACTCATTGCCTCTAAATATGGGTCCCAACCCATCAAGGTCTTCCCTTTCATCGATTTTCTGACACCCTTTTGGAAGATCTTTTATGGGTAGGATTGGGTTTTTGTAGATTAATTCGACCCGTTTTTGTGTTTTGGTTGTGGTTAGGTGTTGCGAAGGACCTTTCGGATTCTGACTGCGTTAGGTTCTTTTGGGCTGAAGCTGTTCTTGGACCAGAGGAATGGAGTGCTTGATCAGAATAGAAGAGTGCGTGCAGCTGAGCTCAGGACAATATTCACGCAGCTAGGACCAACTTTTGTGAAATTGGGTCAGGGATTATCCACCAGGCCTGACATATGCCCACCAGAGTACCTGGAGGAGCTCTCTGAGCTTCAAGTGTGATCTCTTCCCTTTTGACATATTTATTAGTTCATTGCGGTAGCATATTTTTATTTTATTTTTGTACAATACATGATGTTCCACACACTGATTAACTTAGCATAATAACATTAAGGTCCTGTTTGGAGAAACAGCTTAAGTAAGTATTTATTCGATTACAGTTTATTTGTAAAGATGCTGTTTGCTAGATTCAACCCGTGACTTTTAAGTCATTGAGGAACACCTTGACCACTGGTTCAGTGCTTCAGCCTCGCCCTCTATTTTCCAAACAAATCATGAAATATAAAAAATAAAATAAAATGAAAATCATTCCTAAAAATTAATCAAAAAGGTCTAAATTATTCTAATATATAATCGTGATAATAAGAGATATCCTATAGATATTCCAACAGGGCCTAAGTGAGAACTTTGATTGGTTTAGTGACTGATGTCAATATCCATCATCGTTGCTTCATTTGTGTATACTACGTGGGTTCTTTTCGGACTTGAACAAAGTTACTGCAATGCAGTGAAAATCTATTCACTGATGTAGAAGTATTGTGGCCATCATTATATTTTTTGCTGTGAAGATATGTATTAAGGAATAAAAAACTTGGGCAATCTTCACCATTGTTGTGCTTTACCAGGATGGTTTGCCTACATTTCCGGATGATGAGGCCTTTGCATGCATTGAGAGGGAATTAGGGCTATCTCTTGACTCTATTTTTTCTTCCATATCACCTTCACCCATAGCAGCAGCCAGTTTGGGTCAAGTTTACAAGGCTCAGTTGAAGTATTCTGGGAAACTCGTGGCTGTCAAGGTGCAACGTCCTAGCATTGAGGAGGCTATAGGATTGGACTTCTACTTGATAAGAGGTCTAGGGTTTCTCATAAATAAATACGTGGACATAATCACCACTGATGTTGTTGCACTTGTTGATGAATTTGCATGCTGTGTTTTTCAGGAGCTCAACTTTGTGCAGTTTAGTCCTTTAGTCATAACCATAGTTGGTATTTTTGTTTACTTTTCTTATCTTAATTGCTTTTTGTTCATGCAAAAAACCAAAAAAGACCAAACATTGAATCCTTTGCCTAACGACTTTTTTCCAGGCAAAAGGCTCGCATATAATTAATTATTTGGTGATATGTTTCCTATATGTTAACAATAATTCAGCGTATTTGTAAATTATTTAATATTCTTTTTAGGATTGAATTTTAATTTGACAGGTTCCTGCAGGAGGGACAAAATGCAAGGAGGTTTAAAAAGTTGTATGCTGACAAGGAAGATATATGTGTCCCTGATGTTTTCTGGGATTATACAAGTGCCAAAGTACTAACAATGGAGTGGGTTGATGGAGTCAAACTAAATGACCAACAAGCTATTGAGAGACAAGGATTAAAAGTCTTGGATCTGGTGACCACAGGCATACAGTGCAGCCTCAGACAGTTACTTGAGTACGGGTATTTCCATGCAGATCCTCATCCTGGGAACCTTTTAGCAACACCCGAGGGAAAGCTTGCTTTTCTTGATTTTGGAATGATGAGTGAAACTCCAGAAGAAGCAAGATTTGCCATTATTGGTCATGTTGTTCACTTGGTTAACCGTGACTACGAAGCTATGGCTCGTGACTACTATGCTCTAGATTTCCTATCACCTGATGTTGATGTATCTCCAATTGTACCAGCACTCCGAAACTTTTTTGATGATGCACTTAATTATACTGTGAGTGAACTTAACTTCAAGACACTAGTGGATGGTCTGGGAAATGTTTTGTATCAATTTCCATTTAATGGTGAGATTATACTATGGTTTTCATTGACTTTTCATTTTCGTCAAGTACTTTGTTTTCTTTTTTCTGTCTTTTTATGTAGCCATTGTTGGGTTATTTGAACATGGGATGCATACTTTTAAAAAAGCACACCAATAACAATGTTATTAATCTTCCAACTTTAATAGATAGAATTAAACATCTAGTTATTTGTTTCACAACTTTCATTTTCAGTAGTTGAGGAGTGATGTAATTACGTACTTCTATGAATATTTTGTATTTACTACTTGATCCTGCTATTTGTTGCCGAGTCTGATGATTTGGATTTCTTCTTGGCAGTCCCAGCATACTATGCTTTAATACTGAGGTCTCTCACTGTTTTAGAAGGTCTAGCACTTTATGCTGATCCAAATTTTAAGGTGCTTGCGGCTTCATACCCATATTTTGCTAAGAGGCTCTTAACAGATCCAAATCCATATCTAAGAGATGCTCTTATTGAGTTGCTTTTCAAGGATGGGAAGTTCAGGTATGCATTCCAGTGCTATTTTAAATCCATACGTCATTGGTTGAACTTGGTAATATAGAATAATTTGGAGTAAGTGTACTTGAATATTCATTGTTCTGGTCCAGTACAGGTGGAGTAGACTTGAAAACCTGCTAGTCCAGGGGAGAAAGGACAGAGATTTCTCAGCTAAAGAGGCTTTACAACCTGTCCTGAAGGTATTATTGAGTCCAGATGGTGAAGAGCTTAGGACTTTAGTTATCAAAGAGGCTGTTCGCATAACTGAAGCTTTTACTCTTAGCACAGTTTCTGATACATACAAGTCAGTTCCCAATTTTATGAGGACTCTTGTATTCAATGCCAATGCAAATGGACCCCTTATGATGTCAGAAGCTGAAATGCAAAGCATGACAGAGCTTAGAGATCAAATATTCAGGATATGGGGACTTCTGCAATCTTCTAATGATTTTGATCCAGCTCTTTTGCTACCTATACTGCAGGTAAGATCCCCTATTTTCTTCATTATTGTATTTCTATCAGCTATGGTTTTTGTGAAATCTGTATTGACTTGATTGATCAACAATTGGAGGTTAAAATATATACAAATTAACCTACGAGTAAAAAAGGAAATTAAATAATTATGAAATTAATCCTATTTCAGAAAAAGGAAACTGTAGAATATTCTAGACTATCTTTATTTCTTTCTTGCTATCTGTTCCTTTATTTATTAGGCTCTCTTGTTATTGTAAATATGCCTCTTAGTTTTTTGTTACTATTTATTAGCATTGTTCTCTGTACTCACTATAAATTGTACCCACTGGGTCTTTCAAATAATGTATCAGAAGTTTATTCAGAAAACACTTCTTCTTTTCATCATGGTATCAAGAGCTGGTTATAATCCAGTCTCTTCCCCGTTCTAATTTCTTTTTATGTCTTCCTTCCATTCCTCCATTCCTTTTTCGTATTTTTGCTTCTGCCAAGGTCAGAACCCTCACCTAGACACCTCCAACCACAAAACCAAGGCCACCACTAGATCCAGAACAAAATTCCGAGCCAGCCAACAAAAGACCCGTCGCCGGAAACGCCGCTACGCACCGCCACCAGCCTTCAGCCTCGCCGGCGCGTGTGGTCCACGCGCCGCCATCCCGTCATTTTTTTCCGGCGAGTCATACCTCGTTCTGATCGTCTGCCTTCCCTCTTCATGTTTTGAGGGTCAAAATCATATTTGGAGGAACTTTTTTTTCTGGGTATTGTTGTTAGGAAGCCATGGACACTGAAAATGTTGAAAGTTCATCTGGAATTTCGACCGGAACATCACCCCTTCCCATTTCTTCATTTTCTGGAGACAACCCAGCAATGCAGATCACCAATCACCGTTTAAACGGTAGGAACTATGTGCAATGGTGTCAATCTGTTAAGTTGTTTATCCAGGCTAAAGGGAAGATGGGGTATCTGGATGGAAAAAAGGTTCAACCAGCATAACATGAACCTGGCTATGATGCTTGGGTGACTGAAAATGCTTTGGTCATGACATGGCTGACCAATTCTATGGAACCAGATATCAGTCAAACTTACTTATTCCTTGATACGGCTCAAGAAATCTGGGAAGCTGTTAAAGAATACTACTCTGACCTGGGCAATGCCTCTCAGGCTTTTGAATTCAACACCAAGGTGAAAGATTTACGCCAAGGGGGGATGACTGTTACTGAGTACTTCCTTGCTCTAAAAACATTGTGGTAAGAGTTGGATCTTTATGATAAAGCAGACCTTCAAGGTTTAGACGCTAATGCAATATTCAAAAATTATATAGAGAAAAGGCATCTCTATGATTTTCTTGCTGGCCTCAATTCTGATCTGGATGATGTTCGTGGAAGAATTTTGGGGCAAAAACCATTACCTTCCATTGCCACTGCCTTTACTGAGGTACGAAGGGAGGAGCTTCGTCGAAAGGTAATGTTGGGTGATAAGGACTAAGTCCTCTGATGGGTCTGTCCTTATAGCAAAGAATACTGTTCGTCCTTCTGGGGATTCAAAACGTTCTGACCGTTGGTGTTCTCATTGCAATAAGGGTGGTCACACCCGTGAAAAATATTGGGAAATTCATGGCAAACCACCAAACTGGAAACCAAAAGGACAGAACAAGAATCGTGCTAATCAAGTATCTTCTGAAGATAAGGGGGAGGGGTCCCATGTCCCTTCAAATTCCGATGGTTTTTTCCTCTCTAAGGCCCAGTATGAGCAATTTCAGAAATTGATGTCTCAACCTGCTGAGGCAACTAGTCATGTTGCTAAAAAATGTATGGCATTCCATGTTGAACGTAGTAATCGTTGGATCCTTGATTCAGGAGCCTCTGATCACATGACAGGTAATGCAACCTTATTTTCTTCCTATACCCCTTACTATCACCCATCACGAATAAGAACAGCTGATGGAAATTTCTCCACTATTGCGGGCAAGGGATCCATTAAACTTTCTGAGCATATTATTTTGAATTCTGTCCTTCATGTTCCCTCCCTTACTTGTAACCTCATCTCTATTAGCAAACTTACTGCTGAGTTGCATTGTATTGCTAAGTTTTCTGCAAATACTTGTATCTTTCAGGAGCAGGACTCGGGGATGATGATTGGCAGTGCTAGAGAAGAAGAAGGGCTCTACTATTTGGAGGAGGATCTTTATGAAAGGAGGATTTTTTCAAACCACACTTTATGTTTATCAGATGATTGTAATGATGTTTTGTTATGGCATCGTAGGTTAGGGCACCCAAACTTTTTTTATCTTCAGAAGTTATTCCCTAACTTATTTATCAATAAAAAGCCAAGTTCCTTTCTTTGTGATTTTTGTCAACTTGCAAAGCATTCTTGTGTCACTTATTCTCCCAAGAAATATCATGAATCTTCTCCCTTTACATTAATTCATAGTGATATTTGGGGACCTGCTCGTGAAAAAAATGTTTCGGGTGCTCGTTAGTTTATTACTTTCATTGATGATCATTCTAGGGTATGTTGGGTATATCTCTTAAAAGACAAGTCTGATGCTGCATCCACTTTTAAAAACTTTCATGCTATGATTCAAACTCAATTCCAGACTCCTATCAAAATTCTGCGAACAGATAATGGCACAGAATTTTTTAATTCTGTTCTTGGAGGTTACCTAAACCAACATGGAATTATTCATCAAAGTTCTTGTCCTAATACCTCTCAACAAAATGGGGTGGCTGAAAGGAAAAATAGACATCTAATTGAAGTTGCTCGAGCTCTCTTATTCACGATGCATGTCCCTAAATATCTATGGGGGGAAGCCATCTTGACAGCTTCTTATCTCATTAATCGGATGCCTTCTCGGGTACTAAATTTTCATTCACCTTTATCTTGTCTTACTAAATCTTTTCTTTCTTTTAGTGCTCTTTCTTCTCTTCCTCCCAAAATATTTGGCTCTGTGGTCTTTGTACATATTCCTCCACATCAAAGGTCCAAACTTGACCCTAAATCTATTAGATGTGTCTTCATAGGATGTTCCCCTAATCAAAAAGGCTATAAGTGTTACTCACCTTCTCTCCGTAAGGTCTTTGTTTCCATGGATGTTACCTTTTATGAGACAATCCTTTTTTTCCCCGACTTCTCTTCAGGGGGAGTCTACTGGTATGGATGAAGATAAGCCTGGGAAATCAAATGAAGCTGTTGTCTTACCTTGGCCTTTGGAAACAGGGGGAATTATTGGGAAGGAAACAGGGGGAGCAACTATACCTGAGTCTAATGATCCTCCCGGTCCTTGTGATCCTCCTGGTAAATGAGGAAAATTCTACAGCAGGCGCAAAATACATCAAGAGACTCTAGACTGCCAGGATCCTGACTCGAGTCCTTGCTCTAGCAACCCACTTGAATGCTCTAGTACAGCCAACATTGATATGCCCATTGCTCTTCGGAAAGGTACTAGATCTTGCACTGCTCATCCTATTTCCCATTATATCTCATATGAGAAGTTATCTCCAGGTTTTCGTGCTTTCAATACTATGTTAGATAGTACCAGGATTCCCAAAAATATCCAAGAAGCACTTGATGACCCAAAATGGAGGAACGCCGTATTAGAAGAAATGGATGCACTTATAAAAAATGAAACATGGGATTTTGTGACATTACCTAAAGAAAAGAAAACTGTTGGTTGCAAGTGGGTGTTCACAATAAAATTTAATGCAGACAACAGCATCAATAGGTATAAGGCCAGATTAGTTGCTAAGGGATTTACTCAGACTCATGGGATAGATTATCAGGAGACATTTGCTCCTGTTGCCAAGCTTAACACTATCCGCGTTCTGCTATCTCTTGCCGCCAACCTTGATTGGCCATTGCAACAGTTAGATGTCAAGAATGCCTTCTTGAATGGTGATCTACATGAGGAAGTTTACATGGATCCACCTCCTGGTTTTGAAAAAGGGGATGGTTCTGTGTGCAAGTTGCAGAAGTCTCTCTATGGACTTAAACAATCTCCCAGAGAATGGTTTGGGAAATTTACTCATGCTGTTAAGGGAAAATGGTTCACCCAAGCTCAGACTGATCACACTTTATTCTTTAAACACTCTGACAAAGGAAGAATTGCTATCCTTATTGTCTATGTTGATGATATAATTGTCACTGGTAATGATACCGAGGAGATAGCCTCTTTAAAAAAATGTTTAGCTGACCAGTTTGAACTAAAAGATCTTGGATCTCTCAAATACTTCCTTGGCATGGAAGTTGCTCGAAGTAAGAAATGAGTTTCCTTAACTCAGAAAAAATACATTCTAGACTTGTTGCAAGAAACAGGTATGCTTGGGTGCAAGCCAGCAGAGACTCCAATTGAAGCTAATATCAAAATGGGAGTTGAGGACGGGGAAGATGTCGATAAGGAGCAGTACCAGAGACTGGTGGGGAAATTAATCTATGTCTCACACTCGTCCTGATATTGCTTTTGCTGTGAGCATGGTTAGCCAATTCATGCATTCTCCTAAGGAAAAACACTTTAGTGCTGTTTATAGAATTCTCAAGTACCTCAAAAACACCCCTGGTCGAGGAATTCTCTTTAAAAAGGGGAACAAAAGGATGATTGAAATTTATACAGATGCAGACTGGGCTGGCTCTGCAATGGACCGAAGATCTACTTCAGGATATTGTACTTATGTCTGGGGAAACCTTGTGACCTGGAGAAGTAAGAAACAAACTGTTGTTGCAAGAATTGCGAAGGAATTTGGTTAAGAAGGCTTCTGGAAGAGTTGAAGATCTCTTACTCCCTTCCTATCAGATTATATTGTGATAATAAAGCTGCTATCAGCATTGCTCAAAATCCTGTCCATCATGACAGAACAAAACATGTGGAAGTCGATCGTCACTTTATTAAAGAAAAATTAGAAGACGGTAGTGTATGCTTATCATATATACCTACCAAGGAACAAACGGCAGATATTCTCACCAAAGGATTACTTAAGCCGACCTTTGAGGATTTGATCAGCAAGTTGGGAATGATCAATATATATCACCCAACTTGAGGGGGAGTGTAGAATATTCATATTCTAGACTATCTTTATTTCATTCTTGCTATCTGTTTCTTTATTTATTAGGCTCTCTTGTTATTGTAAATATGCCTCTTAGTTTTTTGTTACTATTTATTAGCATTGTTCTCTGTACTCACTATAAATTGTACCTAATGGGTCTTTCAAATAATGTATCAGACGTTTATTCAGAAAACACTTCTTCTTTTCATCAGAAACAAATCTTAATTTGATTCCCGTAAATTAGGGATGTGATGATATCCTTGATATAAGAAAATATTACAACAATTAATATTTGATTTTCTATTCTCCCTCTCAAGTTTGGAGATATGTTAATCTAATATGTACCAGAGAATAATCAGAGCAGTCAGTGGCTCCCAAATAACAGAAAAGGTGCCCATAATTATTCACATACTCATCCTCCTGCTCTTTTCCTCACTCCCTAATATATTCTTTTTCCATAACAGAATTGCCCCTTTTCCCCCGAACTACCTACCCTTCATTCCTTTGTGCATTTATCCATGTTAGCTTCTGCATAGTCTCTGGTCCCACATGGTATTTTAGAATTCCTTCGTGTGTATATTCTGGACACAACAGGCCTATCAATACCTCCCCCTTTAAGACACCTTGTCCCTAAGGTGAAATTCGGAAACTGCAACAAAATGTCATCATAGAATTCCCAAGAGTTTTTGCAAGTAGGTAATCCTTGCCATTTCAAGAGCATTTTCAGGCATCCATCTACAGAATATATGGTATCCAAAAGAATTTCAGTACTGAGCTGTAGCTCCATATCTAAGGTCAAACAACTGGGTAATGATTGGTGATTCATAAAAGGACCAATGAGCTTTTTGAGTTGGGATATGTGAAAAGTGGGATGAATTTTGGTCCCGGCTGGCAAATCTAATTTATATGCTACTAGTCCCACATGTTTAGGAATCATAAAAAGGTCCATAAAATTTGGGGCTAAGCTTCTCATTAATTCTTATGGCACGTGTCTTGAATCTGTATGGCTGGAGCTGGAGAAACATGGTAGAGACTTCCAACCAAACACAGAACCAACAACAGAGAACAAGGGATTTGGACCTGATAAACTGGATTCTGGTATATTTATGGAATTCAAGAGACAATTACAAGCTAATAACAGTACAACGGTCACAACAATTACAGTAAAAAGGGAAATTAACAAGAGCTGTGAAATGAAATAACAAGGAAAAAAGGTAAAAAGATAATATGAGACAATTGAAGAGGCCTCACTCTCTCCTAAGGTTCCACTTCCGATGCCAATTCCAGATGATTCTTTCTAGGACCCCTTCCACTACACTTAACCAATTCCCCTGTAACTACCTTGCTTTCCCACGCCTCTATTCTGTTTTGCTGAGTCAGCACCCTCACTTGGGCCAGCTTCTACGTAATCAGCATCTTCACTTGGGTCAACTTTTGCATTTTGGGCCCAAATCCTTCTATTTTTATCTCTACGGTACACTGTCCATGGTGGTTTTGTATCAATACTCCCCCCCTAAACACTCACCTTGTCCTCAAGGTGAGGTTTAGCCCCCAAGCACCTTCCACCGGGATCCCATTGCTTGAATTGTAAACAACTTATGACAAAAGCATAATGATTTCTTCCAATAATAGTGCTCTTAAATAGTGCTCGTAGAGCCAAACCGAATCCGCCCTTGTGTAGCTGCCATCTTGCCCATCTCAAGGTTAACAACCTGTTAGAGAATAATATAAAACTATTAAAAAGCCCTCATCCACCAGCTTAAGCTTTTGGGTTGAAATGGTTCTTTACATGGTATCAGAGCCTCGTGTCCCGGTTTCGATCCTCGCCGTCCCCCCCACTTTCTGGTGGGAGTGCCCAAGGCCTTATAAACTCCACATTAGTTGTTCATCCAACCAATATGGGACTATATATCTCAACACGCCCCCTCACACGAGAGCCCGTTGGGCTTGAAGAGTGGATAATGCAACAGGCCCAGCCTACCTGTGCTAAGAAATTCCACAAAAGAAAGTGGGGGACGGCGAGGCTCTGATACCATGTAAAGAATCTTGGGATACACAACCCCTTCAAATAGTGCTTGAAATGCAGTTAGAAGACTTTGCTACAGTTCCTGCTGTCCATAATAGGCCGATCTAATATGACAAATTCTAAATATTAACTTAAGCAAACAAAGGACAACAACATAATTTTGTTGAATAGCCCCCCTTATAATTTTCTCCCAATCTCTGAAAAAAATAATGGAACAAAAATTGCGACTTGTAGTTTGCCATCCCCGTTATGGTTGTGAACGAGAGAGTCCAAAAAATCAACATAGAATGTAACACTGAGTTCTGAGCTTCCTATAATTGAACCAAGTTGTTCCTACACAACGTTAGCCTCAATTAAATTTGCTTTTACAGGTAAGCCATATAGCCTTGCAAGATTATCCTGTGCTATATTTATGTAATCGCAACAGAATTGGTATCTTTTACCAAAAGCTGAAACAAAATTGTCATGTACCATTACACTGTGAGAATGTAATGCATTTAGGTACCTTACACCAATGCCTAACCTTGAAGATGCCCCTCCAACAAAGGGTTTGAAAACAGATCCTCCACTCTCTCGGTCATTTTTACAAGCACCTATCACCAGCCACTACAAAAAAAAAGACCCAAAAATAAACACCACCTGAGTCACATGGCGATCCCTAATGCCCATTTCGGAGAACCCCTCATCGTTCCTCTTATACGCAAATGTCGACATCGTTCCTTCATTTGTACTTGCGCCGGAACTGGAGCAATGAAAGCATTGCACAAAGGCCAATGACGCAAAATCGAGAATAAAAGGTTGATGATCCATAGATTTTGTAAAGGCATTGAAAGCGAAATGACAGAGGTTGCAGAAGGTGGAAATTAGTTCCTCTGAAATTGTTTTCTTTCTCAGCGAATTTTGCGCCCCTAGCACCTATATTACCTATGACATATCAAGCAAGTGAGAGAGTGAAAGTTTTGAACTATTGGAATCGTTACCCAGAAAGCTCATTTGAGATTCTCTAGTTCCTGCCCAACCATTCATAACGATTCTTTGCTCTGCTTTTGTTATAGTTGTTGGGCTTGCTAGATAGGGACCAAATATTTTAGGTCTAATCAGGTCATATATAGTCTTAACCCACAAACCCAATCTCTCTTTAATGTAAAGGTAGATACGCTACCAGTTTGGGCTTGGGGCGGGTTGAGAGTAATTTGGGCCTGATGACCCATTATGAGAAAAAATTGGCCCCATTTCTCAAGTCGGCCATTAGGACCCATCTCTTCATTTGTCTTTTGCATATTGTTACAAACCTTCAACCCAAATATAGATCAATAACAGAGAGACAAGTGTTTTTGGCCTGAAGAATCAGATTTTTCATATATTGATGGAATTCAAATGACAATTACATGGACTTTGACAATTAACAGAGACACTTTAACAATAAAAGGAACAATTACAGGAAGTAGAAATGCTTAACAGTAAAGGATAATTCTAGAGGAATTCTAGAGACCCTAGTCTCTCCCAAATCACCCTAAGGTGCCCAAGGTTCCAAATGCCCAAAGATCCCCTTCCTCACTTCCTTGCTGCCTTTTAACCACTTCACCCTCTCTCCTTGCCACATCGTCTCTTCTAACAGAATTGGAGCCTTCCAACAACCTCACCTCTAGAATATTCTTTTTATTAGCTGAGTCATCCTTCCTAAATAATCCTCTGTCGTAATTCTTATTATAGATCATTAGTGGGGTCCTATCAATACTCCCCCCTAAACACTCACCTTGCCCTCAAGGTGAGGTTTAGCCCTCAAGAGTCTTCCACCGGGATCCCATTGCTTGAATTGTAAAGATCCATACAGACTTGAAGCATGATAACCTCCAATTGCAGAATTACTTGAAGCAAATAAGGTAAAAACAAAAATTACAAAATTAATCTGCATCATGTGAATCAACACCACTGTTGCATTTGCAAACGAGTTATGTTCATAAATGAAAACCCTTGAAATCCAATCCTTCTCACTTCTTTGAGGAATTTTATCGAACACCTTCTGAGCTATATATTCATCAGGCGCTGCTGTGACTTCCACTAACGTGCTTTTCCATCCTGATTTGGCATTGTTGACACTAGATAAAACCATTTGGGTAACAGTTATTAGTTCCTCTTTTGTAACATCATTAACCCTTTGCATAGAAATGAACCAAAACTTCATAAATTCACTTTGAAAATTATAATTAGCCAACTCCTCACGTTCCAAAAAATTCAATGATGAATCTCGCAAGGGAACCTGTGCAAGATCAGCTTGGTCACTGCCACCTCCACTACGTTGTCTATGCAACAGAAACTCCTCTTTGATTTCACCCCTTCCTTCCAAATAATCTGAAACTATGAATTGCTGCAATGATTCTTCCCACAATTTCCCCTCTTCTTTAGCCATCAATTCGCCAAGCGGAGCTGCACCAAAGCTCACTGTTCCTTCTCCATATTCTGCATAACTATCATCAGGCGGCTCATGCTTGAAGTCTGTTTTGATGCCGAACCCAAATGATTGAACCAGAAAATCGTTGCAAGCGAACCAAATAGAAGACAAAAAAGGAAAAGACATATGGACGTGGCTGGAACACTTTCGTTGATTAGTGTCGTTATCAGGTTGAACATTCTCGTCGTAACCATTTGCTAGGAGTATGACGTTGGAGACTGTGCTTCTCTCCCTTCGGTCTTTAATGGCTACCATTCGTTTTGGGTGTTGGAGGTTGAGGCACCGTCAAACGAGAGTGCTAGCATGTTGACAAGGGATAAAGAAGGATCTGATTTTGGCGGCCCATTTAGTTTGGGCCTAAATGTGGGCAAGCCTCTTCATTACACTTGAAGAAGATAACACTGGATTGGACTGGGAGTGTCTGAAATAGTTTTTGGGCTTCACTTAAAGCTGAGACAAATATGCCCATGTTTTTGTCTTGACTTGGGCCAGACTCAATTATAATTTGGGTCGGGTTTGCAAAGTGACCCATTCCCATATCTGACCTAGCTTGTTCCTCTTCTGCCTTCTCACGCAGCTGTTGCCTCCATTCATAGCTGCGCTCTTTTTCTCTCTGAAACAACTTCATGTCTGGTGGCTCCGTTAATGGTGGAGGATCGACAACCACCTCCGGTGGGTGTGGTATCGCAGACACTTGCTCAATATGAGCCTTCCTCGTTTTCACTTGATCTTTACTTTGTATGCCTTCTTCGTCATGCCTTTTCAGTGCAGAAGTTACTGTTTGATTTCTATCCTTTTTCACTGTTTCGCCATGGCTTCTCCTCCTAACCATTTCGTCCAATCGCCAGATGATTTCTGTCATTCCCCTTTTGTTAGTGTCCATCCTTAATAGAACTTCTTCGTGTCGAGCATCATTAGCATCAAGCCTTCGAATCACTTTGTACTGACAATCATGGTTCCCGCGCAACCCTTCTTCCACAACCTTCATTCTAGTTTCCATGCTTCTTGTCGCCACCATGCCCACAGAGCTCCTAGATCGGAGCTCTGATACCATTTGTTACAGACCTTCAACCCAAATATAGATCAATAACAGAGAGACAAGTGTTTTTGGCCTGAAGAATCAGATTTTTCATATATTGATGGAATTCAAATGACAATTACATGGACTTTGACAATTAACAGGGATACTTTAATAATAAAAGGAACAATTACAAGAAGTAGAAATGCTTAATAGTAAAGATAATTCTAGAGGAATTCTAGAGCCCCTAGTCTCTCCCAAATCACCCTAAGGTGCCCAAGGTTCCAAATGCCCAAAGATCCCCTTCCTCACTTCCTTGCTGCCTTTTAACCACTTCACCCTCTCTCCTTGCCACATCGTCTCTTCTAACAGAATTGGAGCCTTCCAACAACCTCACCTCTAGAATATTCTTTTTATTAGCTTAGTCATCTGTAACATTCTAAACACATTCAAAGGGATAGATTTGAAACAGAAAACAATTTTTATATTGGTATTTCTCAATCACCAGTAACAATTACAAATAAGCATCAATATCAACAGTAAGGTCTATGATAATTCCTAATTACAATCCACCGACAGAATTACAAAGAAATCAAAGAAAACTAAGATAGATTCAGAGGTGTTGTAGAGCCCCTGATCTCTCCCAAAAGTCCAAGTTCCATTTGCCCAAAAAGATACCCCACTCTTTCCACACTGCTGCCTATTTAACTGAATTCACTAACAAGTTTTCCCTCCAATTGATGAGTCAGCCTTAGGGTAAGTAATCCCTTGCACCCTTGCCTACGTAAACTTATTGTTGAGCCCCTAATATCATTTATGGATCGTAACATCATCCTTCCTAAATAATCCTCTGTGGTATTTCTTATTATAGATCATTAGTGGGGTCCTATCACATACATACGCAACTTTTGCTGTTCATAGCTGCGCTCCAGCTCCTTCACGAAAAACCTCAAGTCCGGTGGCTCCGGTAAAGGTGGCGGATCAACTACCACCACTGGTGGATGTGGTGTCTTCGCCACTGGCGCGATCTAAACCTCCCTTGTATTCCTTCGATTTTCACTTCTTATCC
The DNA here is from genome assembly GCA_032173675.1 of Gastrolobium villosum. NCBI lineage: Eukaryota > Viridiplantae > Streptophyta > Magnoliopsida > Fabales > Fabaceae > Gastrolobium > Gastrolobium villosum. The sequence continues at coordinate 85,131 of JAVKPL010000763.1, forward strand.
TTTGCTGTGCTCTTTCGTGGTGCTCTGTTGTTGTAGAATCTTGTGGTTGTTTTTGATACCTGGTTGTTATTTCGTTTTGGTTTCTCCTCATTCTTTGAGGTTCAACAGCCACTCCCTCGGTTGCAAGCTTCTTCTAAGTTGTCTGGATCTCCTCCTTGTCAAGAACAAGCGGATCTGGTGCGTCTGGTTGGGCATTTGGTCCACAAGCATTGCCGGTGGTTGCTTTTCCAATTCAACTTTCCATTTTCTTCTTCACCATCAGTTTCCTTCCCTTGTTTTGATTTCTCCTTTGTCTCTTCTACAAAGTTTCTATTCATCTTCGTTTCTGAACTAGGGCGTTCTGTTTCTTCTTCCTCGTTGCAAAGATATAAATCTGGATCGTATTCCGGTCGAAATTCCTTTAGCATCGCCTTTGAGAGATCCCACCAACTTGCCTTCTAATTTGACGCTCTCCAAAAAATGTACCAGATGCATTTGTGTCCTTTTAGCCCCATTGCAACTATTGAAATTTTCTTAGTTTTCGACGTTCCTTTCACCTTGACGTATTACTACATTTGGATCTGCCATCCATAAGCTTCCAATCCATCAAACACTGGAATCATCTTGAAATTAGGTACAAAAGCTCTCGGATCGAGAGCTCTGATACCAATTTGATAGAGACTTCCAACCAAACACAAAACGAACAACAGAGAACAAGGGATTTTGATATGAACCTCACCAAGAATAGTGAGGCCCAAAACCAATTTAGTTAAGATCGTTTCTACAGTCAGGAATTTAAAACAAGAAATTAAGAACCTTGACCCGTTATCTATTACCAAATGGGCCAGTCACAAGGTCAAGGGCCAAAAAGTTTAAAGAATCTCTTAGTGGGTTGATCCAGTAAATGTGGGCTAATCATGAAGATATCAAGTCCAAATTAAATCATAATCAGAAGTTAGTTAATGCTTTCAATGCAAGGGAGGTTGATTGAAATAATTAGCAATTTTCAATGTCGTTAATGTTTAGTGGGCTGATTAGAGTCATTAATGCTTAGTGGGGCTGATTAACATTTTCAATGTCATTAATGTTTAGTGGGCTGATTTGAGTCTTTTTCTTTTTCCAAGTTGTCAACTTTAAATTAGTGTCTTTTCATTTGTTAGTCTTTTCCTATTCTTGGAGGGATGTTCCAAGTATAAATAAGGGAGGATATAACTCTTGTAATCAGATTTTGAAGTTATGATATCAATAGAGATGTTTCTTCTCTTTGGTTCTTATCTAAAACTCTGAACTTATCAAGAAGCTTATTCTTGTGGCGTTCAAAACAGACTTATCACTCACAATCCTTCTTTTCTTGGGTGTGGCGTCTACAATCTTTCTTATACTTTTGGTTCTTATCTTCCATAGATAACGGGTCAAGGTCCTCTTTTTATTGTTCAAATTCCTGATTATAGAAATGATCCTAACTAAATTGGTCTAGGGTCTCACTATTCTTGGTGAGGTTCCACATCAGATTTGGACCTGATAAACTGGATTCTGATATATTTATGGAATTCAAGAGACAATTACAAGCTAATAACAGTACAACAGTGACAACAATTACAGTATAAAGGGAAATTAACAAGAGCTGGGAAATGAAATAACAAGGGAAAAAGGTAAAAAGATAGTGAGACAATTGGAAAGGCCTCACTCTCTCCCAAGGTTCCACTTCCAATGCCAATTCTAGATGATTCCTTCTAGCACCCCCTCCACTACGCTTAACCAATTCCCTCTCACTTGGGCCAGCTTCTACGTAATCAACATCTTCACTTGGGTCAACTTTTGCATTTGGGGCCCAAATCCTTCTATTTTATCTCTACGGTACACTTTCCGTGGTGGGTTTGTATCAAAACGCTTCATCCCCTACTTTAAATTCCGTTTCCCTCCTTTATTAGCTTGTTGTTTCATTCTATTTTATGTTCTCAGTACATTAGACTTCAGCTCCTCTAAAGTGTGGTCACGGTCTTGAAGGTGTGTGGAAACTGAATCAACCTTGCAATTAGAGAGAATTGCCACCTAGGGCGGCCATATAGAGCTTGGAAAGGAGTCATTCCAGCTGAACTGCGATAGGTACTATTGTACCAGAATTCTACCCATGGTAGCCATTTAATCCACTCTTTGGGTTTGTTAGAGCGAAAATATCGTAGGTTAGTTTCTAGGATTCAGTTGACAACCTTTGTTTGCCTATCCATTTGCGGATGATAGGCGCTGTTGAAATGTAAGCAAGGTCCTGATAATTTGAAATCCTCTTTCCAAAAGTTGCTGATAAACACCTTGTCTCCATCTGAAATGATGCTTTTGGGATACCCATGCGGCCTTAGACTTTCCCGACTAAAACCCATAGCTACTTCTAAAGCCGAACATGGGTGTTGCAATGGTATGAAGTAGCTATATTTGGTAAGACGTTCACTACTACCATAATGGTGTCTCCTCCTTTGGTCCTTGGAAGTCCTCCAATAAAATCCATGGAGATGTACTCCCACACTTTATCAAGTATGGGTAAGGGCTGCAATGTAACAGTCCCGTAGGACTTAGGGCTTGGTATTTGTTTCTTTAACACTCCTCACAACTCTCAACAACCTTCTTAATATTGTTTCTCATCCCTTCCGAGAACAGAATTGATGCTCTTTTATAAGTTTGAAGAGAACATGAATGGCCTCTGATGGGCCTGAAAAGTGGTGAGTGGGTTAGGTGCTTAGTTAGAGAATTGTTTTAGAATATTCTTAGAGAATAGGATAAAAGGAGGGTGAGTGTGTAGAGTAGGGTAGGCATGAATAAAGTGAATATTTGGGGGAATTAGGGATCTCTTGGAACCTAGGTGTGTTGGTTCTAAGAGTGAGCTAAGGGTTTTTGGGTTTTAGTTAGTGTTTGTAAGGAGCTTCTCTCCTTTATTTTACTTTAATATAATTTTCTGGTTCCATCAATTTGGTATCATAGCATCTTCGATCCAAAGGTGCTTGTTGCGAACAAGTATACCAGTCGTACAAGTAATAAGTGAAGAGTAGAGTATCGTTCCTACTAGTACTAATTACAAGCAATAGTTTCACTGTTTTTATCTAAGACAATTCCAAAGGTGATTTCACAGGTAACCAATATTTAATTAAAAATTAAATATAGATGACAGAAAAAGAAATTAATTAAAAAGATTAAATTGAAATTATGAATAAAAATGCAGTTAGGTTCACTTCACCTCTGATCCCCCTTAATTGGTTTAATTACAATTCAGTAATATTCTATCTCAATTATTTCAAACAATTCATCATCTAAAAATTAATTGGTTAAATCCTAATGTCTTAGTTCTTTAATTTTTTAACCCAATCAGAATCCTAATGTCTTAGAAATCCCTTTTAGAATAAGCCTTAAGCGCGATGAATTACAAAAGTCAATTCCTATAAGCCTATGTCTAGATCATGCAAGAATTGGTGCTCTACCCCTGTCTAAATCAAGATCCCAATATGTCTATTGTGAACCCTAACCGTCTTTATCCCTATATAATTGGCTAGATCATACAAGAATTTAAACATGCAAATCAAGTTAAAAACAAATAATTTGAGATAGTTTATTAATGAAAAGAATTAAACCAAAACAAGGATTCACGTCGGATCCATATTCCTAACTACAAACGAAACTTAGCCAGACATAGCTGACTTAAACACAGTAAAGAAATAAAAGAAATAGAAGAAGAAGAAATCAATGGTGCTCAAATTCTTCCGGTTCCTCTCTTTCTGAGCTTCTCCAATCTTTATCAAAAGCTTCTCTGTACTTTGAATGTGCTAGCCTTTTTTCTGTTTCCAAGAGTTGCCTTTTTATAGTGATGAAACCATATCTTTTAATTTCCCATAATATCTTCAATGGAATCTTCACTAGAATCTCCAATCATATCTTTAATCAAATTCTTAAAATCTTTCCTTTTATATTTAAAGGAAAACTTTCCGTAAAAATATTTAAGGAATAATTCAATATGATCTTCAATGAATTATATGATTTAAAAATCCAAAATAAATCTACTTGAGCTCTCCAATTTATCTCTTTATTGAGTTGAAAATTACTGCAAAATATAAGAATTTTTATGAGAATATTAATGAGAATAAAATAACAATTTAATTACAATTCTCATATCTTTTAATTATTTTTAAATCAATTTCATACTAAAATTAACCCTTAATACATAATAAATTGGAGACTCATCAAACAATTCCCAGATTTAGACATTGTTGTACTCAACAATAAACTAGAATAAACAATATGAAGCAGTAAAACAACTTTGTGAAAGGAAACACATGAAATTCAAGCATAATATTGCATTAAACAAATAATTAGGAATAATTGCTCAGGAGAATACTATGCTAATCTTGAATGACTTCCACTGTTGAGAACTTCAAATAATATTTTCTAGTTTTCAATAAGAATAGAATCTAACTTAAGTCCCCTCATTAGGATAATTAATACACTCATTGCTCAAGTGTTTGGGGTAAAACCACTCAATCCATCACTGTAAGAGCACTACTATAGGTTTGATCCTATTCTCAAGTTCCTAAAATTGAGGAACACAGACCACATGCATATAATGATCAAAAGGTCTTTTCAGGGTTGTAATGTGGCATCGTATGGGTAGGAATATTTGGGAAGTAGCTAAATTTTATTTATGAGATTGAAGCACATTAATCCAATGCAAAATTATTCAATTCACATGCTTCTTTTCACTACTTCTTCTTTCTACTGCATAATTTTTCTTTTCCCGACACCTTTTATTTTCTTACATGCTGCCTTTTTCATCACTTAACAAAAACAAAAAAACATTTCTTTTTCTTTTTCTATTTTTCTATTTTTTTTAAGACAACAAAACTATTGCAGCTTTATTTAATATTTTTCTTCCTCACTTTGAGCATTCTTCCTCTCTTCTCATTACTTAACACTTCATTACAACTTCACTTGAATATTTGACAAGTCTTTCAATCTCATTTAAAGGTGGGATAATTAAGGATAGGGGTTAAGTAACAATGTGGGTAAATAAAAGAAAAAAAACCAGTCTCAGACTCAAAAGGGTTAGCAATGAAATTTTTTTTTAGGTGGTCTATTTAGCTAGTGGGTTATGTAGAACAAAGCGCCTTTATCATCTCAATCTATGCATGCATCAAGAGAGAAACATAGCAAGTTCTAAAGTACTACTACGGTGAGGTCTCTCAAAATAAATAAAAAAATTGTTTAGGCTCAAACCTCATGTGTTGTGGAATTAGACTAGAATACTATTCCCTATTTTGCAATCAAAATATTATCCAAAAGTCATCAAAAGGAAAATCATTCAAACGAGCAGTCATATTCTCCTAGATGAGATTTCAATCATGACAGAAAAATCATTGTGAATTCTCATAGTGTCACTTGTGCTTCTTAGAGTCTATTCATGTTTATTAACCAATTCAGCTCACACTAACTTGGAAAAACATTCAGATACCAGGAGGATAATAAAAAAGTAAAATAAAAAAAAATCAAAAGGAGTGAGATATCTCCCTTGAATTTGAAAAATCCTGTTGGGTGTCTTACTCTGTGTCTATTCCTCAGTCAAAGCATGCTATGTGACCAATTCCCCGATTTAGAACATTGTTGTCCCCAACAATAAACACTAAACTAGAAATGAGGTGACTCTATTTTGCGTTCTTAGAACACACAGAGAGATTAAAACAAATTAACATGATAATACCAACAACAAATATCAGAACGAGTATGTATCTCAATACAGTACTAAATAGAAAAAATAAAACAAAAGAATGAGTATGACTGGCCGAAACCCAACCGTTAATGGAGGAGCACAGTGCGAGATCCTGGCAATTGTCAACGGAAGAGATGAATAAGAAGTGGTGGAGGAATTTGTGCTTAAGGTGTGACGCTCCTTTCTCATTGTACCAAATTTGCCAAAGCCCAGAGCGACGTGTGAAGATCTTGGGTGAAGGTGGGACTGATCTTGAGGAAAAAATCGGATACGAAGATGGAGAGACGGTAGGAACCGGGTACCACCTGCGTGTAGCTTTGTCCAACAAGGCCAGCAATCAGATTGATACATGACCCAATTCCATTAGCAATTTGGGATGCAATGGGCTTAGTATAATGGGCTCACAGGAAACAGATGGGCCAGGTGGTATGGGGGTCAATGGGTCTGCAATAAACCAACATTCTGATACTAGAGTAGCTAACAATGGTAGGGCCGCAAGAAATCATAACTCTAGCACAAGTGGTGGAGGAGGAAAGGCTTGATTTTGTAGTCTCACACCGAAGGAGCTTAGCGACAGGCAGAAACGCAGTCTCTGCGTCAGGGGGGGTGCGCTCTTTCTCCCATACCACTTGTGTCAAACCCAATAGCTCCACGTGATGTTTTTAGGGATTGGGGAACCTGAACCAAAATCGTTGAAGTTGAGGGGAGAGGAATTGAGGCTTCCAATGTGGTCTAGGTGCTTCAAGCAATGAGATCCTGGTGGCAGTTCTATCACATCGTTTATCCTCTTTCTTGACCTTGAGGACAAGGTGAGTTTTTGAGGGAGAGTATTGATTGGCCTGAAAAGTGGTGAGTGGGTTAGGTAGTTAGTTTTATAATATTCTTGGAGAATAGGAAGGATAAAAAGGAGGGTGAGTGTATGGAGTAGGGTAGGCATGAATTAAGCGAATATTTGGGGGAATTGGGGATATCTTGGAACCTAAGTGTATTGGTTCTAAGGGTGAGCCAAGGGTTTTTTGGTTTATTTTTCTGCAATGTGTTTGTAAGGAGCTTGTCTCTTATTTTACTTTAATATAATTTTCTGGTTCCATTAGCCTCCAAATGGGGTATTATGGAATTCAACAATAATAGAATTAAGAAAGATGACTTAATTGAGATGACTAGCCTGCCTTTGTAAAAAAGAGTCCCTTTCCTCAAAACTGTAATGTGCATGAGATGTTGAATCCTTAAGTAATTCCTGGATGGTAGTACTATATTTTGGGTCAGCCATTACCTCTTCAATCAGCTTCTCTCCATTGTCACATATTGCTGCTTTGATTGCTAAGCATTGAGTTGTAGCTACAGGTTTCCTGGACAACGCATCAGCTGCCCGGTGTTCTCCTCCCTGCTTATATAAAATGTCAAAATTGTCTTTGAGCTTTCTGCCCTCATTTGTACTTAACAAAAATTAAAATGTCAAAATTGTAGCCCAATAATTTCATGACCCATTTCTGCTGGTCCGGATTGATCAAGCACTGTTGTAACAGAAACTTCAAGCTTTTCTGGTCTCTAAGTACTGTGAAATGCTTTCTCCTCCCCACTTATATAAAATGTCAAAATTGTCTTTGAGCTTTCTGCCATCCTTTGTACTTAAAAAAAAATAAATGTCAAAATTGTAGCCCAATAAATTCATGACCCATTTCTGCTGGTCCGGATTGATCAAGCGCTGTTGTAACAGAAACTTCCAAGCTTTTCTGGTCTCTAAATACTGTGAAATGCTTTCTCCCCTGACGTGTAAAAGTTCATGCATGGGAGGCATGACAGGACACGTGTACAAAGAAGTCATGTGCTGAGTGATAGTGGCCTTGTCAGGCAGCCGTGTGGGTGGGCTTGATGAGGCCATCCAGCCGGTCAATAATAGGTTAATAGTCATTCCCGGCACAATTCCTAAAAGCAAAATGAAAACAGATATCAGTGTTTCAATAGTCAGCATTAGTCATTGTTGTTAAAATAAAAGATTATAATTTATCCAATTATTATGATATTGCACTTTTTTATTATTATTATTTTTTTAAAAATAGAAAATTGTAGGATGAAGACTAGAATTGCCCAATGCTGTTCAAGTATCAGGCATGCATACTTGTCTGACACCAATATGATACGGTACTGCATAAAATAAATAGGGAAGAATACATGTGAGCAAGAGGTGTAGGGGATTACGTGGTGAGTCAACATTGGGTGATGGAGGGAAAGTTTGTTAGAGGAGTCACATTGTTTGCAATGAGTTTGTTATAAATAGAGAGGGGAAGACAGAAGAGGGGGCATCTTGGAAAATTGGGACTCTTGGGCTCTTGGGAGAGAACCGGAACCTCTCGAATTGTTCTGGATATCAGAGTGTGTATTTTTCTTTCTTATAGCTGTTGTTTCCTTGTAATTTCCTTTTCCATTTCTAGTAATTTTCCTTGAATATTTTAATTCTCCATATCAGTAATACAAGTTCCCATTTCCATTTAGTAAAATCTCAGTTGTTGTTGTTTAATTTCTGATCATGGATTTGAGGTCTGTAACACAATACTGTAGGCATTTCAAAGTGTTTGTACTTAGTCAACATTTAAAAATATGCAGTGTCATTAAGAAGTAAGATGACTTTGAAACAGTGGAATGGATAATTCTGATATAGGAAAGAGATAAATTTTGAAATTCAAATAAATGAATTCATTTTTTTAAATACTTAGTTGAATTGGAATTAAAGATTTTGTGTTTTGACGTTCTGATTCAAACTTTTTTATGCAAAATTTTAAATGTGTTACACGTTAAAATTTCATAAGAACTGGTTTTTACACCTGATAGGTTCTTCAGCAACCTGAAGCACGCAGACTTGGGGGGCGTGTCATGGGAGGGATCACTCAACGTCTTGCAGCACGCTTTCTGCAGCAAATACTTCGAGTTCCAACAACAACTTCTACATAGGTTTTGTGTCACTCTCAGCAGTTGTAGTCTAGATAAGGCATGCTTACTACTTACATTTCCTTTGTATTTGTTGATTTCTACCCATTAAAAAAGGGTGATTGTTTTTCACCAAAAAAAAAAAAAAAAGGGTGATTGTTAACTTGGTTCAATTCTTTTTCACAATATCTGAAATATGGCAAAGGAATGAGCATGCAGGAAAATAACAGTTTGATTTTATGATGTTTCACTGGATCTGTTGTAATGCAAGATCTGTCTGCTAAGGATCTGTTTGCAAGTGTGAGAATAGGTTCAGGGGTCTAAGTGTGATATAAGTTCAGCTTCAGCCACACCTGAGAGCAGCTTTCAGCTAACGGGAATAGTGGTAGTGTAAATCTGTGTGTTTTGTGAAGTCTAATAGGCTGATTTGCTAACTACACATGTTGCTAACCATTAGAACACTTAGGATCAATTGGAATCCCATCGTTACCTTTTTCATTTTAATGGAGTCTTTCAAATAAAAGGACAAGTTAGGGAAGTATTTATAAATCTTCTTCACTGAAATGTCTCTAATTTGTTTTCCCCGTTATTTTGCTTTCCCATTCAGAGGCTAAGTTATAATACTATCAAAACTTAGAAGATGGAAAACTTTTTGGAAATAGCTAGTAGCTAGTAGAACTGAAACCGGTTTGCAGCTAAACAAGATATCAGAGTGAGAGAATATTGATGATTTCATTACTGAGTAAAGGAAGAGTAAAAGTGTTGGAAATATTGGTTATTTAATTATTATTATTTGTTGTATTGGGCCAAGCCCATTAGGTCAAGTATTAGGTCAAGAATTAGGGTTTTCATTCTCTATAAATAGAGACCTATTTGTATAGATTATTGATACAATTAATAATATTTTTCTGATTACCCTTTTCAAGTTGGTATCAGAGCTCTCGATTCTGAGGGATCTGCTTCCACAATTACCTCCGTTAAAACAAAAACCTTCTTTCTCAGCCTCTCGCCGCCATTAGCCGCCACCGGAAAATTTTCCGGTGGACCTTTTGGACCAAGAGGACCTGTTTTCAAATCTTTTTCTCTGATCTATCAGCTTACGGACGTGTTATAATCGTTTGACGATCGGATCTCCCCAAAACAACACAAGCCGCTACTGTTCATCGCGTTTTGGACACTTTTCCGGCGACCTTTCAACTCCGACCGGACACAGACAGGTCCGGGACCGTTGGACGACCTCGCCGCAGAAAGCTCAGCTCTGGCGGCCGCCCCACGCGCTGCCACACTCCTGGCGAGTGAGGCCCACTCGCAGACACCTCCACCGCCGCGTGGATCACTATTTCCCGCTCCGGCCAAAAGCGTTTTGATCTTCTCTTCATCTTCTTTCTGGATCTGTGCTTTCCTCTCAGATCGGACGTCGTTTGGTATTTTTTGTGATTTTTTGGCTTCTTGGTGTTATCCTTTGACCATTTTTGTGCAGTATGGCCTCTTCTCAAAGGAGTTCCTTTACAAAATTTTATGATGGTGCATCTTCTAGACCTAAGAGAGATGATCGATGGTGTTCTTATTGTAAAAGAACAGGTCATATCAAGGATTTATGCTTTTGCATCCATGGAAAGCAAACTGTCTTAGAAAAGATGGCAAGGATGCGTGGTCAAGCACATTTTACTTCCTCTGAAATAACTCCTGCACCTAATGAGACCCAACCTGCATTTCGTCCAGATGAGTTGGAACGACTCCGAACCATCCTTGATTCTCTGAGTAAGCCATCTGATACTAGTGCTTTGGCTATGACTGTTATGAGCTCCAAAACTTATTCTTTCCTTTCTTCATGTAATGATTTTAAACATTCTTGGGTTGTTGATTCTGGTGCTACTGATCATATGGCTTGTTGTGTTGTCTCCTTTACTTCTTATCATCCTACCATTGGAACTCATACAATAGCCATAGCTGATGGCTCACATACATCAGTTGCGGGTTCTGGTGACATAAACTTACAACAGTCTTTACATCTTAAAGATGCTCTTCATGTTCCTAAATTCTTCACGAATCTTCTTTCTATTCATAAAATTACAAAAGATTTGAATTGTACTGTAACCTTCTTCCCGACCCATCGTGTTTTTCAGGATCTCGCCACGGGGAAGACGATTGGTAGTGCTAAAGAGCAAGGTGGGCTGTACTATCTGGTGTCACAATCTCCCGCAAATAAAGTAACAGATCACATCTTGATGTCTCACGGTCAATCAACTGCTGATTCTTTGATTTGGCTTCATCATAAGTGCTTGGGACATCCTCCATTTAGTTTACTCAAGTCTTTATTTCCGTCATTGTTTTTGTCAAGCTTGTTGAGTCTTTTCATTGTGATGTTTGTGAGTTTGCTAAGCATCATCGCGTGTCTTCTAATATTACTAAGAGTGTTGAACCTTTTGATCTTATTCATTCTGATGTTTGGAGTCCTTCTAAAGTCCCTCGTTCTTCTGGAAATAAATGGTTTGTTTCTTTTATTGATGATTGCACTCATGTAACTTGGGTTTACTTAATGCGTGAAAAGTCTGAGGTACCACAACTGTTCTTTCAATTTTATAAAATGGTTGAAATTCAATTTGGTAAAAAAATCAAGAGACTAAGAACAGATAATGGTACTGAATATGTTAATCACAATTTTTCCCAATTTATACGAAATAACGGTATGATTCATGAACTTACTTGTGTTGACACCCCTCAACAGAATGGGGTTGCTCAAAGAAAAAATCGTCACCTTCTTGAAGTGGCTCGTGCATTAATGTTTCAGACACATGTACCCAAATAATATTGGGGAGATGCTATTCTTACTGCAGCATTCTTGATCAACCGTTTACCCACTCGGGTACTTGACCATGTAAGTCCTATTCACTCCATAACTTCTTTTTTCCCTTCTATTCCAACTGAGTCTTCCTCCTCGAGTGTTTGGGTGTGTTGCTTTTGTTCATGTTCATAAACATCATCGCAATAAGTTGGACCCTAGGGCTATTAAATGTGTCTTTCTTGGTTATGTTCCTGATAAGAAGGGCTACAAGTGCTATCACCCTGGTAGTAGAAATTTTTTTGTTTCTATGGATGTTACATTTCAGGAATCTGAGTCCTTTTTCCAAGGTCCTCATCTTCAGGGGGAGAATACTTCACCATAAGAAAACTGATCACCTCCCTTCTTTGAGTTTGAATCTTTAGTGTCTACTCCTTTACCTGTGTCAGTGTCTCCTCCTCTTGTTCCTGTTCCTCCTGTGTCTGATCCTCCTGTGAGTGATTCTCCTGTGACTGATACATCAAGTACACCAGAGATACGAAAGATTATGACACCTGAGTTGGTATATCAAAGAAGGAAACAACCCATATTGCCTCAGCAGCAACCTCAATCGTCTGAACCATTGGTAAGTCCTGAATCTCATATTTCTGATCATGATGTTAATGCTTCTGATGACTTACCCATTACTACTGATTCGGATGATTTACCCATTGCTCTTAGAAAAGGAAAAAGATCTTGTCCCAAGAAATCTTGTTCCTCCTATCCCTCTTGTACTCAATACCCTATCTCCCATTTTGTTTCCTCTGCTAATCTTTCTGTGCAGCACAAAAGCTTTGTTTCAGCACTAGACTCTATTGCAATCCCAAAATCAGTACATGAAACCTTGAAAGATGGGAATTGGGCTCAAGCCATGCAAGAGGAGATGAATGCGTTGGAGAAAAATAAAACATGGAAGTTATTGATAGACCTAACGGAAAGAAAGCAGTAGGGTGCAGATGGGTTTATGTCCTGAAATATAATTTTGATGCAACTCTTGAGAGATATAAGGCTCGATTAGTTGCCAAAGGTTACACTCAAACCTATGGCATTGATTATGAAGAAACCTTTGCTCCAGTTGCAAAGATGAATACGGTGAGAGTCTTGTTATCCCTTGCTGCCCATTACAATTGGGATATAAATCAATTTGATGTGAAAAATGCTTTCCTCAATGGTGAGTTAGAAGAAGAAGTCTACATGGAAATCCCGCCTGGTTTTGATTCTGTGAAGGGAGAAAATAAAGTTTGTAGATTAAAAAAGGCCTTCTATGGATTGAAGCAGTCACCTTGTGCCTGGTTTGGAAGGTTTACTAAGGTTATGATGACCTTAGGATATAGACAGAGTCAAGGAGATCACACTCTTTTCTTCAAGCACTCCCATAATGGGAAGCTTACTGTGCTCCTTGTATATGTTGATGATATTATTATCACAGGTGATGATTTTGTGGAGAGACAGATTCTGCAAACACAGCTTGCCTCTGAGTTTAAAGTCAAAGACCTTGGGAAACTGAGATATTTCCTAGGGATAGAAGTAGCTCATTCAAGGAAAGAAATTTTTATCAGCCAGAGGAAATATGTTCTTGATCTTCTCAAAGAAGCAGGAAAGCTCGGGTGAAAACCCTCTAATACTTCTATTGAGCAGAATCACAAGATAGGCTATGAAGAGGAGAGTCCTCTAGTTGATAAAGGACAATATCAACGGCTAGTTAGAAAATTGATATATCTGGCTCATACTAGACCAGACCTAGCTTATGCTGTTAGTGTTGTCAGTCAGTTTATGCACGATCCAAAGGAGAAACACATGCAAGCAGTAGAGAGAATTCTTCAGTATCTTGGAAATGGTGAAATATTTCACATATGATTTGTATATGAAATTGAATTCTTAAACTAACATCGTTCCGAACAAGTTTTATCGAAGAAATCATTTACAAAATAAAGTGAATTCTCTTATTCTAGGGATTGCAAACAGTTTGGTATGTGAAGATACAAAATGCAAGACCCACCATGTCCATATTCTAGTTATAAAGTCTTAGACTGTTGTCTATAGCCATAAACAATTTTGTAAACTATCTGTAAATTAGTTTTAAGATATTCAATGTAATGTTTAGATATTATTACTGGTTTCGTCGTCATAATTTGAACTTCCAGTTTAGTCCATTATTGGTTGAGACCACTGCTATTCTGCCCTTCCTACTTCTAATCTTTTTTTTGCTTCTTTTCTGTCAGGCTATCGTGAACAGGGAACAACATTCATAGTACAGCAGAAAAAATGTAAAGAGTTGATTCTTCCAAAATTGTTTGATTATCTTGTTCGTTTTGGATTCTCTGATTTGTTGTAAAAGATTGAATATGTTATTGATGCCGCTGTCATCATGAACAGCATCAACAGATAAGAATAATATAAGAGAGTATCAATTGGAAAGGCATTGCTCTCTCGCACATGTGCTATTTCTTCTTTCTTTTTGACATGCTCTCTGTTGTTAGTCTGTTATTTGGGTAAAATTAGAGTCAGATATTTAATGCAATTAGAGTAAGATATTTAAAGTAAAATAATAGCTTGAATTGCATAATTTCTGATACGGGGTCCAACTAGGGATCAGTTAGTCTATGTAATTGTTACGGCCCAAAATGAGAAGAGGCCCATAAGAGTAAAAAGGAAACCAATTTGGGCCAAGGATTATGCCCAGTAGAAAAATAGATTAGGAAAGGAAGTTGTAATAACATGTAACTGTTAGAATTAGCTAGACACGTGTATTAGCGGTTACTGATGTAAATAGTATAAAATTGAGAATTGCAAAGGGATTGAGATTCATTGAATAAAGATTTGAGTTGTTGTTCTGTTTCATCCTTCTGCTCCCAACAAGTTCGCGTCCTGTTTTTAGATGCTTCACCTAACATCTGGTGCTTTCATTCTGATTCAACATGAGAGTCCAGGAGCTTGCTGAGGAATTCACGGCTCATCGTGACCAGGTTAATCAATGTTTCGATCAATTCGCTGATCGATTTTCTACTTTAGAGGCCACATTTCGGATTTTCATGCCCAAACCTCTCGTCCCTCTTCGGAGAACCCTAATCTGGATATTGGTGCGCAACGTACAGTATTTGGGGGAAATGTCGAAGACAACCGTGCGATTTTGAGTTACATGAAGATGGAGGTTCCAAAGTTTGACGGCAAGGAACCAAACAATTGGATCTTTAAAACGGGATTATTTTTTCAAATCCAACATGTTCCGGAACATTTGAAGATCCAAATTGCGGGTTTACTGCTGCTGCCGATTGTTATCAATGGGTTTATAATAGCGGAGTGATTGGGTCTTGGTCTGAATTTGCTCGCGCAGTGCGACAACGATTTGGTCCTTCCAATTACAAGGATGTCAGAGGGATATTGGCGAAACTAGTACAGCAAGGTCCTTTGATGGAATACATGCAAGAATTCCAGAAGTTGATGAATCAGGTTGAGAATCTTAGTGATGAATTGCTGAAGGTTCTGTTCGTTTCTGGTGAGTTACAAGGAGTGGTTCAATTGCGTTCTCCTTCTTCGTTACATCAAGCCATGCAATTGGCCATTGCATATGATAATCACCACACGGAGTTAAAATCCTCTTTTTCACCAGTTTTCAAAAGGTCAGTTCCCAAATCTTCTTTCGTCTCTTCGGAGAAGCAACTTACTGGTCCATCGAATTCTACTGTTTTAGCATTACCGGCACTGCCTACGGCAGCTTCCACTTCTTCCATTCCGTTCAGGAAATTATCATCGGAAGAAATACAGAGGAAGCGAGATTTGGGTATTTGTTTCATTTGTAACGAAAAGTGGACCAACAAACATCGTTGTAAAGCTAAGATGTTGCTCATGATAGGGGATGACAAGGATGATGGTCAGCAAGGGGAGGAGGAAGATATTGTGTGGAAAACAGAGGAACAGATGGTTTCGCGAATGGATGGAGCCTTACATTCTTTCTCAGGCTCAACCGATCCGAAATCTCTAACGTTGTTGGCACAAATTCACACCAAGCAAGGAGTTACATATTCTGGTCGATTCTGGAAGCTCCCACAATTTTATCAATTGTTCGTTTGCAGAGGAATTAAAATTGCCTCAGTGTCGCACATCTAAAATGCGAGTTTTCCTTGGAAATGGTGAATTCTTAAACTGAGAGGAAATGTCTAGGGGTGGAAGTGTTAATCCAGGGACTGCGTTTCAAGGTGGATCTGTGGGTAGTAGAATTGGCCAATCTGCAACTGGTTTTGGGAATGCATTGGTTGAGTATGTTGGGCAAGGTAACTCACGATTATAGGAATCACTTGATGGAGTTTCATTGGAATGGGAAGCCAGTCTCTCTTCAAGGTGATAATCGGCAAGGAGAGGAGACTTCTACTTGTCATGTGCATATTTCAACATTTGAGGAGAGTGGGCAGCAACAAATTTGGAGGGAATTGCAACTGTTGCAGGAGAAGGTACACTTTTCAATCAGGAAGACTTTAAATTCATATAGTTCCATTTTTTCTATTCCTACTACCTTGCCTCCGGATAGAGATATGCTGCATAGTATTGAATTGATAGATGGATCTAAACCTGTGGTGGTAAAACCATATCGATATCCTTACCATCAAAAGGCAGAAATTGAGAAACAGGTGGCTGACTTGCTATCTTTGGGCTTTATACAACATAGTCATAGTTCTCTTCACCCGTACTCCTAGTAAAGAAGCAGGACCAGACTTGGTGAATATGTATTGATTACCGGGCTCTAAATGCTATCACCATCAAGAATGCTTTTCCTATTCCCACTATGGAGGAGTTACTTGATGAATTATTTGGTGCTACTATTTTCAGCAAATTAGATCTGCGATCGGGGTACCACCAAATTAAAATGAGGAGGGAAGATGTTCCAAAGACGGCTTTTAGAACTCATGACAGTCACTATGAGTTTTGTGTCATGCCCTTTGGACTGACGAATGCTCTGGCTACTTTCCAAGCAGCCATGAATAAGATTTTTAAACCTTATTTATGGAGGTTTGTGTTTTTTTTTTTTTTTTGATGATGTATTGATTTACAGTCCATCTTTGGCCGAACACACAATTCATTTGGAGGCAGCTTTGAAGTGTTTACAGCAGCATGCTTTCTTTCTTAAACTCAATAAATGTGAATTTGGGGCTAAGGAAATTAGGTATCTCGGCGACATTGTATCAGGTGAGGGTGTCAAAGCAGATCCGAAAAAGATTTCAACCATGTTGGATTGGCCAATACCTACATCAATTAAGCAGTTGAGGGCTTTCTTGGGGCTTACCTGTAATGACCCAGAATTAAAAAAATAAAACAATGGAGTCGCCACCAATTTTATTTACTTTGAAGAAATTGGAAAACCTTTTATTGCAAACTGGCCTTTAAAATTATAGATCAAAGGTTCGAGAGTCTAATTATGTGCAGGGAAGGGTGGAAACTTAATCTCACTGCACCCCTGACACATCCGTTTTAAAAAAACAGTTACCTTAAATTAATTGTGCGAATTATTAATAGCTTTTTAAAAATATTTGTTTTATCCCTTAAAATAAATATGATTATTTAAAAAAGAATGAAGACTAAAAATATTAAAATTTTATTTTAACTTGATGGAAAGAGTTCCGCTCCGACGTATCTTCAGGTGCAGTGAGGAATTCAAAGCTACGTCGTTCTTAAGAAAATATTTGTGTATTGATTGAATTTAAAAAAAAATATTTAAAGGAAATCATTTGAAATTTTAAGTATTGATGATTTGTGTTGGTTTCAATAATTTTTATTTTTATTAGTATAAATTTTACGAAAAATTTTGAATCACCAAGCCGTTACAGCTAAAATGATTTAAAAGATTATGGGATTAACAAACCCTCGGTCAAATTATCCCTTTGATAAAAATCTTAATATCATAAGTTTTATTATTATAAATTTTAGATAAATTTCGAATCACTAAGCCTGTAATGACCCAGAATTAAAAAAATAAAACAATGGAGTCGCCACCAATTTTATTTAATTTTGAAAATTGAAAAACCTTTTATTGCAAACTGGCCTTTAAAATTATAGATCAAAGGTTCGAGAGTCTAATTATGTGCAGGGAAGGGTGGAAACTTAATCTCACTGCACCCCTGACACATCCGTTTTAAAAAAATAGTTACCTTAAATTAATTGTGCGAATTATTAATAGCTTTTTAAAAATATTTGTTTTATCCCTTAAAATAAATATGATTATTTAAAAAAGAATGAAGACTAAAAATATTAAAATTTTATTTTAACTTGATGGAAAGAGTTCCGCTCCGACGTATCTTCAGGTGCAGTGAGGAATTCAAAGCTACGCCGTTCTTAAGAAAATATTTGTGTATTGATTGAATTTAAAAAAAAAATATTTAAAGGAAATCATTTGAAATTTTAAGTATTGATGATTTGTGTTGGTTTCAATAATTTTTATTTTTATTAGTATAAATTTTACGATAAATTTTGAATCACCAAGCCTTACGGCTAAAATGATTCAAAAGATTATGGGATTAACAAACCCTCGGTCAAATTATCCCTTTGATAAAAATCTTAATATCATAAGTTTTATTATTATAAATTTTAGATAAATTTCGAATCACTAAGCCGTCACGACCAAAATTAACCAAAATAAAATACGTGGGGTTAACAAACCGTCGCAGTCAAATTTTCCCTTAAAATTGGTACCAAATTATACCGTAAATAATCTAAACTGAATAACGTTATTTTTCTATTTGAAAGAAAAAAGAAATAATTGCCATATCCTATTTTTTATTTTTTACTTATTTTTAATAATAAAAGCATTTAAGTTTGAATTGGTTATTACGATTTATTTCAAAGAAACACTACTGTTTTCATAACCAGTCATACGAAATTTAAGCAAATGATAACGAGATGGTCAGGATACTTTAGAGTTTTGTTACTTCCTTTATTGTATTTTTTTTTAGGGTTTTTAATTCCTCTTTTTTTTAAAAGAGAAAAAAGAAACAAAACAACCAACTTTCAAAAATCTGAAATGTACTTTCCATTTATTTTTACTTCGAAAGAAATTTTGTACTTTTTGTATTATTATTATTATAACCTATTAACACTCTATGGATACTTGTTAAAGATGACTTGCACTAACAGTGGCCTAAGTAACCTAGACGTTAGGGAAATGGGAATGAGCTAGAATAGAGTAATATAATAATAAGCAACGTACACTACGGAACGACCACTTCCGGGCCTTGTCGAATCGGAAAAAAAAAAGAAAGAAAAAAAAAACTAAGCATGATGGAGAAATAAAATAAAATGATAAACATAATGAAATGGGAAAAATATGAAGATGGTTTCATCTAACAAGTGCGGAAGAAAAAGGATGGTGACCAACAATATCACTTTCTAAACTTCATTCTTCATTTTAGGTCACTGTTAAAATATCGTTCAATATTTATTATTAAAATAAATAAAGAGAAGAAAATTCAACTAATCACAGCCATGATATCCCATCCATATTCACATACACACAATAACACGCTATTACAAGCTCACAAATGAATATTTACAAATGGGTGCTACGAAACTTAAAAAAAATGGAAGCTTAAAACTATAAAGCACCGACACTTCAAAAATCCTGATGTGTCGTATCCGACACTTCCCGACATTCTCGGACACTCCGACACTCCCCGACACTCCAACACGCATTTTCCCCGACACTCCAACACGTATTGTAGAAATTCAAAAAAAGGCGTTGAGTTTTTAGTTCCAACTATTAGATTCGTTGGATTATGATTATCATTTTATTGAGTTTAATATGAATATTTGGGATATGTTATGTTTCTTTGCAAAATTTATGAATTTTATAGGTTTAGATTCATTTTTTTTGTTAAATTATTGAATATTAAATATAATATATACTACATAAATTAAAAATATTATTTAATATCAAAACGTGTCCTAACGTGTCGAAATCTAACATTTTTTAAAATTAACGTGTCGGAGTGTCGTGTCGTGTCACGTGTCCTGTTTCGGTATCGGTGCTACGTACGCGTAAAAGCAAACTGACAACACATGAACCTTTCAAAAAATAATTTTATTTTTTTATTTTTTTTAAAAAAAAAGGGTTATTCTTCCAAGCACTAGGACACGAAAACAAATAACAAATAGGAATAGAAATATAATACACATAATAGTATGTAAAGAAAACATGACCAGTGGATTGGGGAACTTGGGTTCTGAGGTTACCGCAAAATAGCCATGGAGCCTTTGGTCTACAATATGGAGGAGTCAGAAGCGAGGTAGATGGCAAGGATGTCGAGCTTGACGGTATGCAGTCAACTGTTAGCAAAGACGAAGGTGAAGTTTGGCGGTGGTAAAAAAAGCTTTTGTGATATAAGGTCTTTTGTGACTTGCAACTCTTGGCAGTAGAGGTGCGATGGAGGCTATGGTGTGGAGGTTTTACAACAATGGTGAATGGCTCACTTTTTGTTGATGAGGTTGGTGGTGGGGTTCAGCAGATGTAGTTATGGTGGTTAATGGTGGAGCTTTGGTTCACGGTGGGTTTATGGTGTTTGAGATCCTAGGAGATATATATGTTCACATTGTTTTCTAGTATTTTTACCGTAAAGGAGTTGGTAGGGGTGATGGAAGACTTGCCCAACTCTTGGCGAAGTGTGCTTTGTTAGCATATGGGTGTCCTAGAGACAATCTTTTGATTAAATAAAGGACACTAGATGTAGAACTTTATTTGTCGCAAATAAATGTAAGCACTATTTATTCAGTTTCATATTGTGTCTCGATATTACTGTTAATATTATATGAATGAACTGGATAAACCCCTTGGAATAGAACAGGTATCTCTTGAGTATCTGTGATGAGATCACGATCATGAGGATTCAAGGATATTGCATGTCTATTCCTAATTATATGTTCCTAGTCTAGAGACACTGAGTTTGGGGATCAGTGATCTCGAGTAAAGACTAGTACGACTTATCTACTTGTATATGGATACAAGGTAAAGACCTCATGAGCTGCAGATATGGAGATATCTTAGCTAAAGTCGTGGTTGGACCTATAAGAGTATAGCTCGCACTGAACAGACCCAAAAAGAGACTCTATGAGGAAATCTCACAGATAGTGTCATTAGAGTAATCTCTTTATGTTTGGGTGTGTCTTTCCTTAGACCAGAAGTTATTACCTAGACTGTGTTCTTGAAGGCATGTTTTGATTGTATACCTCGTCTGCCTGAAACATGGAGACTCATAGGTATACTGTTGGGCGTGTCCTTAAAGGGCACAGGGCTAGGGTAATAAGCTGAAGGAATTCGTCAAATCTCTGTGAGAGATTAGGTTATCTGTAAACCGGAGAAATCGGGATGACATTTACAGGGACTCGGGAATCTATGCATAGTAAAAGAGATCATGAGATGATCTGCCTTTAGAGTCAGTAAATTGAAGATTCCCTATTTCGAATAAAGCTTACCCTAAACCGCAGGGGTTGATACATTTCCTTACCCTAGGTTAATGGGAAGATAACCGAGACGAAGGGAAATACATACGGTAGTTATGATGGACTAGCTTTAAAGGTATTGGGCCTAATAATGTTATTAGCCCAAGAAGCTGTTTGGAAGCCCACCTAAATGGGTGGGTGGTGCATGGAGTTTAGTAATGGGCTTGGATAGTCCAAGCCATTACTAATTAATTTAATTAGTTAAATTAATAATCAAATATTTGAATTTCGAATTTTGAATTTGAAATTTGAATTTTGAAATTTGAATTTAGAATTTGAATTTCGAAATTCGAATTTTGAATTTGAAATTTGAAATTTGAAATTTGAATTTTAAAATTTGAATTTGAATTTGAATTTTGAAATTCGAATTTTGAATTTGAAATTTGAAATTTTGAATTTTGAATTTTGAATTTGAATGTTTGAACGTTTGAATTCAAGTGTTTGAATTCGAATTTGAATTGGTTTTGAAAAGTTGTTTCATAACAAAAGGATAAGACAGGATCTTATTGGAGCATATTCCTTGGATGAAGAAGCATCTTTGGAGGCTCTCCCTAGGCTGTTTGGTGCGCCACTTTTAAGTGATAAGAGTGTTATCTTATCACTTAAAACAAACCTCCATTCAGATTTGGTGGTTGAGGGAATCAGTGGGTAAGTTGATTCAAATTTTGAATGCAACTGCTCAATGTATTTGGACCCTTTATAGGGCTGAATTATGCGCATGAAAACTATATACTATATGATAGTTTATGAATTTAAGTTTAAATTAATTTGAATTTAAATTCATGTGGATAAGATTGGAGGTTGTTGGCAAAGTTTGTTTTGCAACAGCTCCACCTTATCACACTGTTTCATGCACAACTTTCAAAGAAATTTGAAAGTTTGTTTTTCATTTTGAATGAATGAATTCCCTCTTCCTCTCCAAAGGGTGCGCATAAATAGACATGTTCCTCACCTTAGGTTTCATTGGAAAAACCAAGCCAACTCTCCTCCTCTATGCACCATTCTGTAGGGTAGCTCAGTACACCTTTCCAAACAGGATACCTAGCCTCCACCCTCACCACTTGTGCGCATAGCAAGCCTCATTGTGGTGTTCATCTGGTGGCTTTCAAGAAAGAGTTCTTGCATCATAGACGAACGGTGGTGTGGATCACCATTAGAGGGTTTGAACCCTTCAAGCCTGACATCTCATCTCCCTGACTGATCAGGCCAAAACAAGGTAACATCATGCTGTCTTAAAGCATGAATCTATGAGTGCATGTATGTTCCGCAGTAAAATTTTTGTTTTACACCTTACATGCATCGGCCTTCAAAGGCCAGTTTACTTTCAAGTGGTATCAGAGCCCGGTTGCTTTACCATCGACGGGTGATGGTACCTTGTTTGTGAAAAGAGTCTTTCACGGTCAAAAATCTTTAAAGGGTTAAAGTTTAAATTCTGCATGTGGATTTTGAATCACAAATCCTTTAAAGTGTTAAAGTTTTTGTTTTTATGAACATGAAAATTTGATTCTGTGTTCATAAAACATTATGCATCATGGTTTAGTTTCTTTTCTTTATGAAAGTTCTAAAAGGAACACCCTTTTTGAAAGGGTAGATTCGGCCATGGAGGGTACTAAGAGTACCTTGAATGATTTCTTATTTTTCTCCATGAATTGTGTCATGTTTATATGCATGAAATTTTGTGACAAATTTATCATATAGTTACCTATATGATTCGGCCATGTAGGGATATATGGCTACATGCATGGTTTAATTTTGTTTTCTTTAAGAAAGAATTAACAAAATTTGAATTGAAATTGTTTTTAAATTCGGCCAATGAGAAATTTAAGATTATGAATCTTGATGTTATTTTGATGTTTAAATGTTAAATGTCAAAATACATGTGAAAATGTTATGTGATAATATAATGTTTGTGTTTGCAAGTTTTGAACTTTTCAGGTACAAACAGGAAGGGGATGGTCATGGTGCCCGGATTTGAATTTTTTTGAATTTTAAATTTATGTGTAATCGCGCATTTTAATTTACAAGTATATTTGTAATTTAAATTTTGTAATTTTGTTCCTCCAAAGTGTTATGGAGTTTCTTTAATTATTTGTAATTAGAGAAATAGGCTAGTGGCGTATAGACGACAAGCGGCCGTTGCTTAAAGAAGCAAAAAGGACAAAAGCGCGAGCACCATGGCTATCTCAATATAAACTGTTTATATGTATGTATGATTAGAACGTCTAGTATGCATAAATTGGGCAAATCGCGTTTGTATGGTTATTATGTTTGTCCAATAACGACTAGTGTATACCGATAGATGTTTGACATAGGTAACGACTAGCATGATAACTTACAATATGCGTTTGATGGGACCTAATTAACCCCAAGATAAAAGGAACCCTTAAAAGGAATAAATAATTAAGCATATGATTATCTCCCACCACCAATGCTACTCAAAACTCTTCTACGTAGTGGTGCTCCACAACTCAGTTGGGACCCACTATTTCGTTGGGCTAGAGTAGTGTTTGAAGTGTAAGACACTTAGGGTGCTGGTTTAATGCTTAACTAAGACATAAGTTGCAGGCACAGCCGGACTTATGTGCTTAGGGTAATGGTGCTAGGTTGGTTGCATGAGATGCACCACTAAGTGACAAAGAGTTGTCAACCTAAAGTTAAGAGAGGGTATGAGATACTGTTGATAAAGATCAACCCTTTATTTAAATTAATCTTGCGGTCTCAGACGGAGGTTAAAATAAATAATCGCACTCTTAAACCCACTAAGGTAAAATCTAAAGTAGATTAACCCTAAGTCAAAAGGAAGGGTCATTGACTTAGATAAAATAGTGGGAGGGGCAAATTATTTCAAGTCTTTAATAATTTGCTTTTAACTACATAACCGTATATTAACTAAAACTATCTTTACATCCTTTTCAGCTTATAGTATGACTAATCCACTGTCACTGCGTTCAATACTCGATACGAATAAACTGACCGGTTCGAATTTTATGGACTGGTATCGGAACCTAAGAATAGTTCTAAGGGCCGAAAAGATTGCCTACGTTTTAGATGCTGTAATACCCGTAGCTCCACGGGAAGGGGAAGAAGGGTTTGCGGAATTTGATTTCGTAACCCATCAACAGCACTTGGATGACAATGTGATGGCAGTATGCATCATGTTGGCATCCATGTCGCCTGAACTGCAAAAGCAGCATGAGCATATGGATGCTCCCTCTATTATCGTACATCTCAAGGAGTTGTATGATATTAAAGGCAGGCATGAGAGGTATGAGGCCTCAAGAGAACTGTTCTCTTGTAGGATGACTGAGAGCATGTCTGTTGCCAGCCATGTTCTCAAGATGATCGGGCTGATTGAGAAGCTAGGAAACCTAGGCTTCATCATGGATGCCGAGCTAAGTAATGACTTAGTCCTCACCTCACTTCCACCTTCCTTCAGTCAATTCATCATGAATTACAATATGCATGGGATGCAAGTGAGCTTGCCTGAGTTGTTAAGCATGTTAACAACAGCTGAAGTGTCTATCAAGAAGGATAGGACACAGGCTCTTTTGATTGGTGGGCCTAGCAAGGCCAAGGGAAAGGGTAAGGAGCCTGCAAAAGGTGACCCCCTTAAGCCCAAAGGAAAATCCAAGAAGAAGAAGGGCAAGAAGAAGGGTAAGAAGGCACCTAAGGACAAGGGTGATGCTGAGTGCTTCCATTGTGGCAAGAAAGGCCACTGGAAGAGGAATTGTCCAGACTACCTGAACAATGTGAAGGACAAGAAGCATGGTGATGCTTCTGCCTCAGGTATTTTCATGATTGAGATAAATTATTCTTATGCTAATCCATCCTCATGGGTATTGGATACCGGATGTGGTTCTCATATCTGCAATATGTTGCAGGTACTTAGGAGCCCAAGGAGATTGGATAGAAACGAGGTGGATCTCCGCGTTGGTAATGGAGCAAGAGTTGCTGCTCATTCAGTTGGAGATGCTGACCTTATTTTGCCTACGGGCCTTTTATTGCATTTGAATAATTGTCTTTATGTTCCGCAAATTTCTAGAAACATTATTTCAATTTCTTGTTTAGAACAAGATGGATATACTTTCAGTATTAGGAATGGTACTTTTTCTATCATTTTGAATGATATGGTTTACGGTACTGCTTCTTTAATAAATGGATTGTATGTGTTGGAAATGGGAAATGAAGTGCTCAATATAGATGTGAAACGACCTAGGACGGATAATCAATCTTATCTTTGGCACTGTAGACTAGGGCACATAAATGAAACAAGATTGTCTAGGATGCATAGAGATGGATACCTGGACTCCATGGATTTGGAATCCTATGGACAGTGTGAATCTTGTCTAGCTGGGAAAATGATTCAACAAAAGCCCAAAGGGCTTGAGAGTCATAGGGCTAGTGAGTTATTAGAACTCATTCATACTGATGTATGTGGCCCAATGTCTATTGAGGCTAGAGGTGGATATTCTTATTTCATTACCTTTACAGATGACAAATCAAGATTTGGGTATATATACCTAATGAGATATAAATCTGAAGCTTTTGAAAAGTTCAAAGAGTTTAGGAATGAGGTGGAGAAACAGCGTGGCAAGATGATTAAGACATTACGATCAGATCGTGGTGGTGAATATTTGAGCCACGAGTTTCAGGGTTATCTGAGAGAAAATGGAATTCTCTCACAATTTACCGCTCCTTACACACCACACCAAAACGGTGTCTCCGAAAGGAGAAACAGGACCTTGTTAGACATGGTTAGGTCTATGATGAGTGAGACTCAACTTCCAAAATCGTTTTGGGGATATGCCTTAGACACAGCGGCATACCTTCTAAATAGGGTACCGTCTAAATCTGTTCAGACCACACCATATGAGATATGGAGTGGTAAGAGACCCAACCTGAGTTACCTCAGGGTATGGGGATCG
Organism: Gastrolobium villosum; assembly: GCA_032173675.1. Classification (NCBI taxonomy): domain Eukaryota; kingdom Viridiplantae; phylum Streptophyta; class Magnoliopsida; order Fabales; family Fabaceae; genus Gastrolobium; species Gastrolobium villosum. The sequence continues at coordinate 111,004 of JAVKPL010000763.1, forward strand.
CCAGCTTATGTCAAAGCGTTGACATCAGACAAGCTTAGTGCTAAGAGTACTAAATGTCTATTTGTGGGGTATCCTAAAGGTACTAAGGGATACTACTTCTACTCCATGGAAGAACACAAAGTGTTTGTTTCAAAGAATGCTGAGTTCCTTGAGAAGGATTTGATCTCTCAAGGAGGCAGTGGGAGTAAGATTGATCTTGAAGAAGTGCAAGATCCACAAGAACAGATTGAGGAACCCGAGTCTGCTCCGCAGGCGACGTTCTCCAATGGAGAAGTAAACACACAACTCCGTAGACCTACGAGGGTCATCCATCCACCTGAAAGGTACGGGTTTGTGATTGAGAATCAGCAAACTGTTGAGGATGATGAACCAAGTAACTACGAGGAGGCGGTCAAAGATGTTGACTCCTCAAAATGGCTTGAAGCCATGGAATCTGAAATGGATTCGATGTATCAGAACAAGGTATGGACCTTGGTTCCTAAACCACAAGGAATAGTTCCTATTGGTAATAAATGGGTCTTTAAAAGAAAGACTGATGCAGATGGCAACGTTCAGACCTACAAAGCTAGGTTGGTGGCGAAAGGGTATCGTCAAAGACAAGGAGTTGACTATGATGAAACTTTTTCACCAGTTGCCATGATCAAATCTATTAGGATCATGCTTGCAATAGCAGCATACCACGACTATGAAATTTGGCAAATGGATGTCAAGACCGCCTTCTTGAATGGGTTCTTGAAGGAGGAAGTGTACATGACACAACCTGAAGGCTTTGAAAACAAAGATCAGGTGCATATGGTATGCAAACTACAAAGGTCAATATATGGGCTAAAGCAAGCATCAAGGAGTTGGAATATACGTTTTGATGAAGTCGTTAAGAGTAACGGTTTTATCAAGAACGAGGATGAACCTTGTGTTTACAGAAAGGTAAGTGGGAGTAATGTCGTCTTCCTAGTGCTTTATGTAGATGACATATTGCTAATAGGAAATGACATCCCCACATTAAAAATAACGAAAGAGTGGCTTTCAGAAAACTTTACCATGAAGGATTTGGGAGAGGCAGCCTTTATACTCGGTATAAAGATCTATAGAGATAGATCCAAGAGGCTGCTGGGTTTATCTCAATCCACGTACGTTGACAAGATGCTAAAGAGGTTTAGCATGGAAGGGTCGAAAAGGGGTTTTCTTCCTGTCAGTCATGGGGTACACCTATCAAGGGCTATGTGTCCTAAGTCACAGCCTGAGAAGGATCGCATGAGTGGAATTCCATACGCTTCGGCTATTGGATCCATCATGTATGCCATGATATGTACGAGACCAGATGTCTCATATGCTTTAAGCATTACGAGCAGATACCAGTCAGACCCTGGAGAGGGTCACTGGACGGCAGTCAAAACCATCCTTAAATACTTAAGAAGAACTAAGGATGCGTTTCTGGTCTATGGTGGGGTTAATGAGTTAACAGTGAAAGGGTTCACTGATGCCAGCTTTCAGAGTGACAAAGATGACTGCAAGTCACAGTCAGGATTCGTATTCACCTTAAATGGTGGGGCAGTGTCTTGGAAAAGTTCCAAGCAGGAGACAACAGCAGACTCAACGACAGAGGCTGAATACATAGCTGCTTCAGAAGCAGCTAAGGAGGCAGTGTGGATCAAGAAGTTCATAAATGAACTAAGGGTGGTTCCAAGCGTGGATGAGCCCATACAGTTGCTTTGCGACAACACTGGAGCCATCGCGCAGTCAAAGGAACCTAGGTCTCATCAAAGATCTAAACACGTGCTCCGCAGATATCATTTGATTAGAGAAATCATTGATAGGAATGATGTAAAAATGGATTATGTTCCCACAGACGATAACCTGGCCGATTCTCTGACAAAGGCTGTTTCTCAGAGAAAACATGATAGTCATTATGAGGCTTTGGGCATACGACTTAGGTCTGATTGGCTCTAGGCCAAGTGGGAGCTTGTTAGCATATGGGTGTCCTAGAGACAATCTTTTGATTAAATAAAGGACACTAGATGTAGAACTTTATTTGTCGCAAATAAATGTAAGCACTATTTATTCAGTTTCATATTGTGTCTCGATATTACTGTTAATATTATATGAATGAACTGGATAAACCCCTTGGAATAGAACAGGTATCTCTTGAGTATCTGTGATGAGATCACGATCATGAGGATTCAAGGATATTGCATGTCTATTCCTAATTATATGTTCCTAGTCTAGAGACACTGAGTTTGGGGATCAGTGATCTCGAGTAAAGACTAGTACGACTTATCTACTTGTATATGGATACAAGGTAAAGACCTCATGAGCTGCAGATATGGAGATATCTTAGCTAAAGTCGTGGGTGGACCTATAAGAGTATAGCTCGCACTGAACAGACCCAAAAAGAGACTCTATGAGGAAATCTCACAGATAGTGTCATTAGAGTAATCTCTTTATGTTTGGGTGTGTCTTTCCTTAGACCAGAAGTTATTACCTAGACTGTGTTCTTGAAGGCATGTTTTGATTGTATACCTCGTCTGCCTGAAACATGGAGACTCATAGGTATACTGTTGGGCGTGTCCTTAAAGGGCACAGGGCTAGGGTAATAAGCTGAAGGAATTCGTCAAATCTCTGTGAGAGATTAGGTTATCTGTAAACCGGAGAAATCGGGATGACATTTACAGGGACTCGGGAATCTATGCATAGTAAAAGAGATCATGAGATGATCTGCCTTTAGAGTCAGTAAATTGAAGATTCCCTATTTCGAATAAAGCTTACCCTAAACCGCAGGGGTTGATACATTTCCTTACCCTAGGTTAATGGGAAGATAACCGAGACGAAGGGAAATACATACGGTAACCAAATATGTGCAATAGGATGATCAAGTCATTAATCTGACTAGTTCTGGGGCAACAAAGCATTGCTAGTGCTCTGTGTTGTCATTAATTGGGTTGTGGGCTTGTTGGGCCCAAGCCCAGTTATGTCAGTAGCTAAGTTGGACCTAATGGGTCACACACTAACACCTTGTAGTTATGATGGACTAGCTTTAAAGGTATTGGGCCTAATAATGTTATTAGCCCAAGAAGCTGTTTGGAAGCCCACCTAAATGGGTGGGTGGTGCATGGAGTTTAGTAATGGGCTTGGATAGTCCAAGCCATTACTAATTAATTTAATTAGTTAAATTAATAATCAAATATTTGAATTTCGAATTTTGAATTTGAAATTTGAATTTTGAAATTTGAATTTAGAATTTGAATTTCGAAATTCGAATTTTGAATTTGAAATTTGAAATTTGAAATTTGAATTTTAAAATTTGAATTTGAATTTGAATTTGAATTTGAATTTTGAAATTCGAATTTTGAATTTGAAATTTGAAATTTTGAATTTTGAATTTTGAATTTGAATGTTTGAACGTTTGAATTCAAGTGTTTGAATTCGAATTTGAATTGGTTTTGAAAAGTTGTTTCATAACAAAAGGATAAGACAGGATCTTATTGGAGCATATTCCTTGGATGAAGAAGCATCTTTGGAGGCTCTCCCTAGGCTGTTTGGTGCGCCACTTTTAAGTGATAAGAGTGTTATCTTATCACTTAAAACAAACCTCTATTCAGATTTGGTGGTTGAGGGAATCAGTGGGTAAGTTGATTCAAATTTTGAATGCAACTGCTCAATGTATTTGGACCCTTTATAGGGCTGAATTATGCGCATGAAAACTATATACTATATGATAGTTTATGAATTTAAGTTTAAATTAATTTGAATTTAAATTCATGTGGATAAGATTGGAGGTTGTTGGCAAAGTTTGTTTTGCAACAGCTCCACCTTATCACACTGTTTCATGCACAACTTTCAAAGAAATTTGAAAGTTTGTTTTTCATTTTGAATGAATGAATTCCCTCTTCCTCTCCAAAGGGTGCGCATAAATAGACATGTTCCTCACCTTAGGTTTCATTGGAAAAACCAAGCCAACTCTCCTCCTCTATGCACCATTCTGTAGGGTAGCTCAGTACACCTTTCCAAACAGGATACCTAGCCTCCACCCTCACCACTTGTGCGCATAGCAAGCCTCATTGTGGTGTTCATCTGGTGGCTTTCAAGAAAGAGTTCTTGCATCATAGACGAACGGTGGTGTGGATCACCATTAGTGGGTTTGAACCCTTCAAGCCTGACATCTCATCTCCCTGACTGATCAGGCCAAAACAAGGTAACATCATGCTGTCTTAAAGCATGAATCTATGAGTGCATGTATGTTCCGCAGTAAAATTTTTGTTTTACACCTTACATGCATCGGCCTTCAAAGACCAGTTTACTTTCATGCTTTTTATAACCCAATACGTGTTTTGAGAGCCTGAAGTTGTGTTGCCTGTGCACAATACAGTGTCCCCTCCTTTGATCAAAGATGCCATTTTGACTCCCCATTTTGATGATAATCTTCAGAAGCTCTTTTTCTGTTCTCAAGTTTTTGCTTGCTCCATTTGTAACCCATGAAAGTTTTTTGTCTCAATGCCTTGCTGCTTTGCTTTGTACAGAAGACTTGTCGTTGTCCTTCTCTGCTTTATGTGATGTTGCTTGCTGCTCTTTTTTTGTTTTTGTTTTACCCTCTTGTCTACTTCTCTTTATTTGTTTTTTTTTTGTTTTTTTTAATAACAACTAATTATAAATTATAAAAAGCAATATTTTCTCATTTAATTTTTCTTTTTTAAAATCTTTTTTTTTATATTTTATTTTAAGAAAATAAAGATTCACAATTTAGATTTTTTTTTGTCATTTTTAAATATTTGCGACAAAATTGGGTGTTCACATTACCGGTTACTATAGAAGATTTGTGAAGAATTATGCAAGCATTACTCATCCCTTGACTGAATTACTTAAGGTAGATAAGGTTGTTTGGAATTCGGCCACTGATGCAGCTTTCCAACAATTGAAAATGGCTACGTCTTCAACACCGATTCTTAGCCTACCAGATTTTGGATCATCCTTTGTGGTGGAGTCTGATGCGTCCAATTTTGGAGTGGGTGCTGTTTTGTTGCAAAAGGGAAAACCCATTGCTTATTTTAGTAAGAAGTTGGGTCCTAGAATGGCAGTAGCATCAGCCTATGTGAGGGAGTTATTTCCTGTTACTGCAGCTGTAAAAAGATGGAGACATTACCTTTTAGGATCACATTTTATCATCCGCTCGGATCACCAAAGTCTTCTGGAGTTAATGAAGCAAACCATACAAACCCCAAGGGGTATGACTTTAGCATTGAGTATAAGGCTGGGGCTGCAAACATTGTGGCAGATTCCTTGTCTAGACAATCAGAGGAAATGCTTTCTAGCAATTTATTCACCACTCTTTCAGTACCTTCTTTTGATGTTCTCCACCAGGTTCGGTCAGAAAATGCTAATAGTGTTGAGCTACAAGCCAAGCATAAAGCTTTGTTGGATAATACCAACACTGATCCAGATTTGTACATTAAGGAAGGCATTTTGTTCCAAAAAGGGAGAATGCTGCTGAGTTCTAATTCTGATTTGAGGTTCCTGTTGATACAAGAGCCACATAGTTCTCCAATTGGGGGCCATGCTGGTGTTCAAAGAACTTTTTTAAGGCTGTCATCTTCCTTTACTTGGAAAAATATTAGAAGAGATGTGAAGGAATTTATTACTACATGTCAAATCTGCCAACATATTAAATCATCTACCCAGGTTCCAATGGGATTTCTGAATCCTTTACCAATTCCCGAAGGTGTCTTTGAAGACCTCACATTGGATTTTATTACAGCCTTACCATGTTCGGCTGGGTTTTCCACTATATTGGTTGTGGTAGACCGTTTAACAAAATATAGTCATTTTGGGGGACTGCCTTCTTCATATACTGCAGCAACCGTAGCTCAATTATTCTGTAATATGGTAGTCAAACTACATGGTTTTCCAAAATCATTACTATCAGATAGAGATCCTGTCTTCATTAGCCAATTCTGGAAGCAGTTATTTACTTTAAGTGGGACTAAGTTGAAGGCTAGTTCGGCTTATCACCTGCAAGCGGACGGTCAATCAGAAATTACTAATAAATACTTGGAGCAGTACTTACGGGTCTTTTGTTCGGAACAGCACACTAGATGGTTCCATTATTTGTGTTGGGCTGAGTTTTACTACAACACTTCTACACATTCAGCCCTTTTTATGTCTCCTTTTCAAGCAATTATGGCAAAATTCCAACCATGATTCCTACTGCTCCCCATGAGTTTATGAAGATTGATGCCCTTGATTCAGTTTTACAGCAGAGAACAGAAGCCTTATCTCAATTGAAATTTCATTTGGCAAGAGCTCATCAACGGATGAAGTCACAGGGGGACAAACATAGAAGGGATTTTGTTTTTAAGGTGGGAGACTTGGTCTTAGTTAAGCTTCAACCTTATAGACAGATTTCTGTGGCTAGAAGAGCTTGTCATAAATTGGCCAAGCGCTATTTTGGGCCATTTTCCATCATTAAGGTGATCAACCCCGTAGCCTATCAGCTTCAGTTACCAGTAGGAAGCCAAATTCATCCTGTTTTCCACATTTCCAGCTTGAAACCGTTTCATGGAGCTGCGGAGGAGTTAAGTTTTTCCCCTTTACCAAGTGATAGTATCAGTAATAAACCAATTCAGGTACCGGTTGCTGTTGTAGCAACCAGAGAGGTTAATGTTCGTGGCTCCCCTCAATTGCAATATTTGGTACAATGGTCCAACAAGGTCCCTGAAGATGCTTCATGGCAAGTGGCTGCTGCATTCCATAAGACTTATCCTCATTTGACCCTTGAGGACGAGGTCACTGTTGCTGGGGAGGCAGATGTTACGGCCCAAAATGAGAAGAGGCCTATAAGAGTGTAAGGAAACCAGTTTGGGCCAAGGATTATGCCCAGTAGAAAAATAGATTAGGAAAGGAAGAAGTTGTAATAACATGTAATTCTGTTAGAATTAGCTAGACACGTGTATTAGCGGTTACTGATGTAAAGAGTATAAAACTGAGAATTGCAAAAGGATTGAGATTCGTTGAATAAAGATTTGAGTTGTTGTTCTGTTTCATCCTTCTGCTCCCAACAGGTTCGCGTCCTGTTCTTAGGTGCTTCACCTAACAGTAATTTGCCAAGGATCATATCTTCATGGTTATGGATGATTGGATATAATCCTCCAATCAGCTGGTGACTTCATGTGCAAATTTTTTCCCACTCCACTTTAGTGTTCATATATGCATTGATTATGAACATCTACATTTGGGGCCATGTTCTTTCACCATCGATTATGATTACAATCAATACAGATCAGAGATGTTTGTGGTTTTGAATTCTGATTATATTAGCTGTTCTATAAAGCTAGTATAATTTGCAATTTTAAATTTCACTAAAAGATAATACTGTAACAGCATGTGTCCAAAATTTAGACTATATCCTCCTCCTAACTTGGACTTTGTTAAGTGACCATGGTTTCGGCGGCTACACATCTTCCCATGATCACGTGTCTGTCGTATGTTTCACATGGGCTTGTGCCACGTGTCCTGCTTGCCAGTATTGACGGTCGGGGCTCGCTTTGTGCCCCTTAACGCAGGGACACTGAAGCTACGGCCATGCAACTTTGTCTCCTTTGCTGTTCCTAGGGAACTTATTGTTCCCGTCTCATTTTTCTAGTGGTGCGACCGGGCAGCAACAGTCAGTCACTCTTATGTTTAAGGAAATACTATGCGTGTTTTGAACTGAACTGAAATTGAGATAAATGAAATGAATGAACAACACTAAATAATTGGTTAAATTTGATATACTTAAACTCCCTTATAGTGTAAATCTTTCCATATTAGTGTTAACTTCTAAATTCTAATGCAATTCCTCTGTTGGAAGTTTGGTCAAAACGAGTAGATGTTATAATGAATATGCATTTAGAAAAAATAACTATCGGACTCCAATAAAATTATGGTTAAATGATATTAAGACGTAAAAGAAGCTCTTTAAAAAGAAAAGAGAAATCATTAAAATAGTTCAGTGAAAACTAAAACCGAAACAAATACGGTGAGCTTGAAAAAAATTAGATTCTATATGATTTAGTGTGGTATACAAACGAGTCATTTCCATGATTTTTCTTAACTGCGAAGATAATGCAATTAACGATATATATTGTATTTTAAATAATTATTAATTAATATTGATATGGATAAAATACAATAGGCCTATAAAGGGTTAAAATCCAAAGAATAGGCCCAAACACATACAAGGCCCATGAAATACGCAATATCCTCATCGCGCGTAAAGAATCCAGAGACGCAATGGCATCATTGCGCCTAACCATCAGAGACATGACTTAAGAACTAAGAAAGAAGTCCATAACACAGCAAGGAACCACTGCGCCATAAGTCAATACACTAAAGACAGCTCCAGCTTGCTACCACTCTACAATGGCAGCTTGAAATATAGAGGTATAGGCAACCTGCAGTCCATAAATGACCAATCGAAGGATATACCGCCTACCAAATGCGGCATCAGAATTACTATATAAACAAAGGGTACACTCTCAGGTACAATGATCTATTTCCAGTAAGAATATCTCATAAGCCTAACTTTGATACTGACTTGAGCGTCGAAGTGTCATTGCAGGTATCCCCAGCCAGAGTCATCGCGCGAAGGAAGATCTACATCAATCCACCACATAGCAGCCATCACCAGTCCAAGAAGTATATAATCCAACTTGAAGCCTTCACTCTTCAACCGTGTGTGATTAGGCCCAGTACATATTGACCCGCTATATTGTATTTGACTGATCAAATATGATGATATAAATTCATTTTTTGTGTCACATTTTATTTTTATTGAATTGGTATAGAAATCTAAAAGTGCATAACTTTTTTTTATTTAGATCATTCTTTATAGTTTATGGGGTTTGCATTTGTCATTTAACATGACCACAAAAAGTTTCCTACACACACAACATTTTGTGGGGCCCGCATATTTTGAAACCAAAAAAAAAATTACGGCACGCAAAACGAATGTCTATAACATAACACAATCACTTTTCCTACAACATAACTTTTATAAAACTCATAGTTTATAAGTAGTTTATGACAATTTTATGGACATTCACATTCTGTCTAAGAAAAAAAAAATCTAAGGCTTTTGAAAAATTATCTACACGGATTTAATTCATAAGTTTTACTATTTTCCGCTTGAAGAAGAATATAGTTGATCTGAACTGAAAATTCAAAATAGGATGGGCCAAATCATACACGATTGAAGGTTGAAGATTGTGGACCTCAAGGCTATTGTTAGGTGGACTAGGCTTCTCCTCTAAGTGTTTGTGTGGTAGCTTTGGCGCAATAGGAGTGAATGAGGTGGATACCGGAAAAGACACTCTGATGCTCAAGTCAGTATCAATGCGAGGTGTATAATGTTTAACTAAGAGATGATGTACCTGATTTTGTACCCTATGTATCTATAGTATGCTAGGTGTCATCTCTTCTTATTGGTGATTTAGAGTGGTTGCCCTTCTGTCACAGTTGGTATCTTTCTAGCTATTTCTTGATGAACAAGTCTGATGCTAATTTGTTTTATTAGAGTAGTAGTAAGCTGGAGCTGTCCTATCTTTATTGGCTTTTATGCGTGGTGGACCTTATCAAATCTATATGACCTTCCTTAATCTTTAAGTTTTACCTTATAGCTTAGCGCGATGGTACGTGCCATGAGGATGATCTGCGCAATGAGAATAATCCGCACAATGAGGACGTTGCAGCCTCTTACATTTGAGGTTATATTTTATCCGGATCAATCGTGATGGCTTGCATTTGTCAAGTGTCAAAATCAATTTGCTCCTTCTATATAGTAATCAAATTTGGAATGTCTACTAAAGCTATTTATTAGTAATTTAGTAGTAGTACGTATAATTGTTTTCCAATACCATCCAAGTTTTTTTTCTTTGTTCTCTTTCATTGCTCTAAGAGTTTCGGGATTGTGCCCGTAATTGTTTATCGTTAGCTACTTTAAGATCACCATCACTTATATAATATTTGTCGGTTAAATACAAAAATAAAAATAAAAATGATAGGGGCTTGTACAACTAATAATAAGATAGAATTCATCTAAATTTAAAAAAATTCAGTTGTGTTGCTTCCTTTCTACTACTGTCTCTATCATCATCATATTAAATGACTTCAGAGAAAGTTTCACGAAAATTTAGAAAATAAATGAGGAGCATTTTCAAGATCTTTTCCTTCCTTTTGGCTTTTAGATTCTATGAACATATACATATCATTAAAGTCAAACAATGGTAATTGACAAAAAGACCTAGGAAGCGCTAAAGGAAAACTATACGGGGCGTTTGGTTGAGGGGAAATTTTTTGAATACTAGGGAAATATAATTGATAGGGAAATGGTTGGAAAATGAGTTTGGTAGGAAAATGTAAAAAAAATTATTTGGTTAGAAAAAAATTTACTGGACAAATTAGATAAGATTTATAAAGTTTATGTTTGGTTTGAGGTAAAATATAGATGCAGAAATAAGTTACAAATACGAAAATATCCCTGTTTTTTAAAAAATGATTCTTTCAGATCTTGGATAAAGAAGCCTTGGAACTTAGATCTTGAATAATAACATCAGTAAATCATTTTCCTTTTATTCTTTCATACCATAATTATTTCATTAGTTGAACTTTATACCCCTGTTAACTATTGAACTTTATAGAATAACTTTTTATGTATCTTATTGTTCGTCTGATGAGGGTATTGTCTTCTGATGTTGGTTGTCTATTTGCCATTTACCTAGTTATATACAAAATACCACCTTCTCGTTGTCTTTCTGAACAGTGCGGTGGCTTCATTTTTTACATGCTTTTCTGATTAGCTATGCAAATATGAAAGCAGGGGACATTTTTCAATTCTCTCTACCAAACGTGGATGTATTGCTTTCCCAGAGTCAGATGCATGGGAGAATATTACAAAACCCTCAACCAAACGCCCCCTACATGTAATTGTTGGAAACATGGGACGATTTACAGTTTTAGGAGTGTAGCACTTTTAAGGTTACATAATGCTTATTATTATTTAATGCATTCCTTCCTCTTCCTTGAAGGGGGAATTTATTTAAAGGAGGAGAAAAGAAATATAGATGAGAGAATTTTAAAAAGAAGAATTGCGATCAAAACATTTCATGTCATTTATTGATCTTTTCCAGGTTTTTATAGCAAAACAAATAACAATCTAATGGCTTTAATGATTGCCAGCTAATCACTAATTGAAGATAAGGATAACCACAAATTGAAAATAAGGATAAATTAAATATTAATCCTATCTATAACTCACTAACAAACTGATAATTGCATGAAATTATTAAATAAAAAATAACAGACTCCTAGCTAATAAAGCATTAAACATATTCTTTGAGATGGGCCGGCGGCTTGGTCATTCGTTTGGGGCTCCCATTAACTGGGTCTGCTACACTCTCTTGCCTATCAGAAAAGAGCTTGTCCTGAAGCTCAAAGTCATCCGTTGTGGGCCTCGTAGTGGGCTGTGAACTGACGGCCCAGATCCTACCATCAGCAATTCGATCAACGGTGGATGTTGCAGTCTGGATATGTGATGGATCAGGTTGATGTGGCGCTATGTCATTGATCCGAAATCCATCGAGTGGACGCGGATTGGCTCCCAAGGGATCAACTGCCTTACTAAGGACGCCTTCCCCATGTGACTCCTTGGGCAGTGTGCGTGAGTGCCCTATTGCAGCTGAGTTTGTGGATGCATTTATGCTTGTTGCAGCTGAGTGGTTGGAGTTATTAATATTCGTTGGACTGTGTAAAGAGCCGTTGCTTACTACCTCATGAATCTGCCCAGCTTTGTCATTTATATTTGTCTTCTCCAAATGGATTTCCCCTTCCCGAGCTTTTGCCTTTGCTCTTGAGTCGCACAGAGTCTCCTCATCGTTCCAGGTTTCTAGTTCTTCTTCATTTTCCCAAGTGGTAGCCTCTTGTGGCAATTGAGACCACTGTACCAGAAGTTGTTTTCTGGGTTTGCCTTGACGCCAAATTGTTCTGGTGGCCAATATTGCACTTGGTGTGTGTTCTAACTCACTCGGTTCTACCGCGAGCGAAAATGTGGGGTTTGGTTTATCTGTTCGATGGTGAAATGGCCGGAGCAGTGAGATGTGGAAAACCGGGTGTAACTTGGCTTCTGGTGGAAGATGTAAACGGTAAGCTACGTCCACTATCTTCTCTAAAACTGTGTATGGGCCGAAAAATTTCGGTGCTAACTTGTGTGATGATCTTTGTCGCAGGGAAAGCTGACGATATGGTTGTAGACGAAGAGGGCTAAATCTCCTGGTTTAAAGGTAAAATCTCTCCTTTTTTGTCAGCGTGTGTTTTCATGGCCTGTTTTGCCTTCTTTAAATGCTCACGAAAAATTTTTATTATTGCCATTCTTTGGCCGAGTGTAGAGTCCACAGCCTCCAATGAGCATTTTGAAAGTTTTGCATACAATTGGTGCGTCCGTAATATGTCGAGGACTTGACATAAATGTTGGACGTGTGTTTGTAATGTTGGGCTGAACACTAATATGTCATCAAAGAATATGACTACAAAACGTCGGAGGAGTGGTGCGAAAATATCATTCATTATTGCCTAAAAAGTAGAAGGAGCATTGGACAGCCCAAATGGTAGAACCATAAATTCAAAGTGGTCGTGGTGTGTTCTGAAAGCTCTCTTATGAATATCCTCTGTGTGCATGCGAAGTTGGTGGTAACCAGATCGGAGATCAAGTTTGGAGAATATTGTTTCCCCGTGGAGTCCGTCCAACAATTCATCTACGGTTGGTATAGGAAATTGATCTCTGATCGTGATTGCATTTAAGGCTCTGTACTCTACACAAAATCGCCAAGTACCGTCTTTCTTTTTCACCAATAGAACAGGAGAGCTGAATCAGGGGTTGGCTAGGGCGAATGATTCCTGCTGCAAGTATTTCTTGACATAAATTTTTAATTTCGCTCTTTTGGAAATGTGGGTAACGGTAGGGTCGAACTTGGATAGGTTTTGTGTTAGGGAGTAAATTGATGTGGTGGTTATGTGGTTGGTGTGGTGGTAAGGTATTGGGAATGGTAAACACATCATTATAGCTGGAGAGTAAATTTTGAATGTCAGGTACAGTATGGTGGGGTTCCGTGGTATGTGTTTGAGGGTTAGTAGACGGTGAAGAGTGGGGACGGTTGAAACACATGAGGCATGAAGTGTATGCATTGGTGACTATAAGTTTATTCAACTTTGCAGAAGATATAAGTGTTGGGTTGTCAAGACCGTGTCCGTGAAGTTGAATATTGTTTCCTTGGTGGTCAAAAGACATCAATAGTTGGCTATAATCAGTAAGAATTGGTCCCAAGGTACGGAGCCATTGAATTCCTAGGACAATATCTACACCCTTTAACTCCAAAGCATATAAATCCACGGAAAAATGTGTGAGACTGCATCACAAATGGTACGTCCTTGCAATATGCCTGACATTGAAGTCTTTCACCATTACCTACTTGTACAGTAAACGTCTCTAAAGTCTGCAAAACCAGTCCCAAATAAGTAGCCATTTTAGGAGTAATAAAATTATGAGTGCTTCCTCCATCGATTAAAATCTGAACGTTTTTGCCAAAGATCGTTCCCGTTAAACGAAAAGATCATGGTGAATAGTGGCCAAATAATGCGTTCAAACTGATCTCAGAAAAGGAATTAGAAATATTATCTGTAATTGGAGATTCTGTATGTTCCTCGGCGTCGGGTGGAGGTGGATCATCTTCTGTGCCGTCAAAATATAGTAAGGTGGCTTTCCTTTTGCATCTGTGGCCAAACACGTATTTTTCATCACAACAGTAACAAAGCCCTTTTTCTCGTTTACGTTGTATTTCTTCTGGTGAGATCCGCTTAATAGGAAGTGATGATGTTGTGGATGGATATTTGGTGGTGTTTGATTGACTGGATGATGTATTTTGTGTGAATGGTGGACGTGGTGTCCACTGTTGTGGAGTTTTGTACCCTATATCTGTGTGCTGATCTTCATATATTTTTGCCAGTGAGAATGCGGCATGGACATCGTGAGGTCGTTGAATTAGTACTTGTCTCCGAATGTGCGATTTTAGACCAGCCACAAATAGTGCTCTTTTTAGTGTAGGAGAAAGGCCCGGTACTCTGCTGGCTATGACTTCAAAACTAGCTTGGAACTCGCTAACTGTGGTTTGTTGTTGAAGGTTGGCAAGACAAACTGCCGGATCTTCAAACTCTGATGGCCCAAATCGCCTTTGCGCCGCCACCATGAATGCTGGCCAATTGGGAATTAATCCGTCATTAAAAAGTCTGTGGAACCAAGAATTTGCTGGTTTGTCGAGGTTGAAATATGCAATTAGCACATGTTCCGCCTTGGGTATTTAATAGAATTCAAAATACCGATTAGCATGAAAAATCCAATTAGTTGGATCGTCATCTGCAAACCTCGGAAAAGTGATTTTCATTGGTTGTGTGCGATTAAAGCCTGGGTTGGCCTGAGTTTTGTAGGGACCTGAGCCGAGAACCCCATTCCGTTTGACTGAATTTCGAGAAGTCGATTGATGTCCTGCCTGAGTATCGCAAATTGTTGATTTTGCTGTGTTTGCGATTGCAGCAGTTGTGCTTGCGAGTCCTGTAATGCCAATTGTTGTTGTTCACGTACTAATTCTGCTGCCTGAAGTTGTTGTTCCAGCATTTCCACGCGCTGATTCATGTCGCGCATGCGTGTGTTCTCCGCCATATGGGAGGGAGATCAGATGAAAGCACCAATGAAAGGGGAATTTATTTAAAGGAGGAGAGAAGAAATATAGATGAGAGAATTTTAAGAAGAAGAATTGCGATCAAAACATTTCATGTCGTTTATTGATCTTTTCTAGGATTTTATAGTAAAACAAATAACAACCTAATGGCTTTAATGATTGCGAGCTAATCACTAATTGAAGATAAGGATAACAACAAATTGAAGATAAGGATAAATTAAAGATTAATCCTATCTATAACTCACTAACAGACTGATAATTGCATGAAATTATTAAATAAAAAATAACAGATTCCTAGCTAATAAAGCATTAAACATAATCTTTGAGATGGGCCGGTGGCTTGGTCATTCGTTTGGGCCTCCTATTAAGTGGGTATGCTACATTCCCCCTCTTCACTTTTTACACTCAGTTTTGGGGACTTATTTTAACCATCCTATCGTTAACATATTGAAGAGGCCTTTGACTTGTGGTGCACAAAAATGAATATTAATTTAAGAAATAACAATTTTTTTGAGCCTATAAAACTAATAGTCTTAATAAGTTAGCTATCCCAAACTCAATCAGTTCTGGACCATCCTATGGATCCGTAGTTTCTAGATGCAATAACTAACAACTAAAGATAAGAGGCAAGTTAAAAAAACAAGAGATAGGATCCCTCATCTCATGCTTAAGGAATAAGCCATAAGACTACTTATTATATCTCCAACAATCTAACCTCTATAAGAACTCTTCACTTACCTATAATTTTTTTATAAATAAAGGGTTAAGTCAATAAAGTCACGGACTCTAAATTCTCTACTCTCTCAGCTGTTATTATACACATACCTCACACCTTTGCCTGTACACCATTATCATTATGTATGATGGCCCTTACGGTGTCTCAAACTCCTGCGAATGTACTGAAGAGAAGTTAGACATTCACAATCCTCTGAATCGATCACAACTAAATATCAAAAGCATTTTCTAGTTCTCGTCCATAATCATTAATCACGCGGCATGTGGTGCAAAATTTACTTCACTGTTCTACGTACTTTGTCTTGGTGGGCAACAAAATTTATAGAAGTCAATTAAATTCTTAAAATATATGTGTAAGTGACTAATGATCTAAGAAGGGGGTTCGGGGTTCCTACTTCCTACTATATATCAACAATTAGTTTTTTTTTTTTTGGGAAATATTACAATTAGTTTAAGAGGAGAGATATTCTCATTACCAAAATTTTTCACTACCTATCTAATCACCGTTAGATTAACATTTTCTCTCTCTTCAAAAACTTTATAATATTCTATCTCTTTGATCCAATGGTGATGTGATTGGTAATAAGTTAGTAGTAAGAATTTTTGGTTGTTAGAATATCTTCACTCTTAGTCTAATATTCTTTATAGTTTCCAAAGGTAGCAAAGCAAAGGCAAGGGCAAGAATGTCATCCGAGTTCAGGGGAAACATGTGGCTCATGTCTCAACCCAAAACCTTAAGGTATTGTGTTTATGGATCCTTCTACTTATGTACTTTTCTCTTAGTGAGACTCATCACACTTGAATATCTCAATCTCTCTCTGAAGTGTGAAACCCAATATTGATATGTTTAACTTGGCTCCGAAACCGTTGTTAGGTGAGTCCAAGGGAAACCTGTGACGAGGAACCACTACCAATGAGTTAAGCTACTCCATCCGTAGCAAGTGAGTTCGTCACCACATCTCAACCAAAAATCTTAGTAGTGGGTTTATGGATCCTTCCACTTATCTACTTTTCTCTAAGTCTATTATTAACCAATATAAAACTCATCACACTTGAATATCTCAAACACTAGCAATTCAAAAATCTATGCCCGAAAGAAAAAGACAAGGAATGAAAAGTTCCTCGGTGGAACCAATATGGGGTCGCTGCTATTCTTGATTTTGGTTCATGTTTCAACTTTACGTATCTGATTGCCAAATTCAGAAATAAATATAAGAATTCCTTTTCCCTATATCAAGTCTAATTTAAAGAAATAAAACATCTCTGTTTTGGACTCTTCTCTCTCTCCTGTTATATATATAGCAATTAAATACTTGCCATATATATTACTTGAAAGTATTAAATGCATGGAATTATAATCATACAAAGAATTAAAACATTAAATGTGGTGAATCATAACCATACACATATTATTGCTATACGTAAAACGACTGTAGAAATAATTTTACCACACATATATATATATATATATATATATATATATATATATATATATATATATATATATATATATATATATATATATATATATATATATATCATATAAAACTACGTCGTTTTATAATATGAAAGTATTAAATATGGGGAATAATAACCATACAAAAGTGGAAATAAATATAAAACATTAAATATGTGGAATCATAACCATACAAAGGTGCAAATAAATATTATATTTTTCTTTTCTATAATTAATTTTAAATGCGAACTTCCTTTTTTCCACCCAAAACGATGTAGTTTTTATGTGACTGCACCAATGCTTATATGTAGTCACATTACAAATCATTTTGCCATATATATATATATATATATATATATATATATAGGAAGAGATCATTTGACTCCAGAGTAAGATTTATAAGTCTTACTCCTCATCCTAGCCGTTGATTTCCGTCCATACAACGGTTATAGTTTAGGTAGTTATATTAATTAATTAATTATTAATTACACTATAAATGACAACCGTTGATTTTACCACATATATATATATATATATATATATATATATATATATATATATATATATATATATATATATATATATATTTTTATATATGGGAAGAGATATGATATATATATATATCCTCCAGCTCAACGGCTATATATTGGGAGTAAGACTTAAAAGTCTTACTCTGGAGTCAAAATAACCTCCTATATATATATATATATATATATATATATATATATATATATATATATATATATATATATATATATATATATATATATAGGAAGGACGACTTGTTTTGCTTCTCTCTCCCTCTTTTGGGACCCAGTTAATTGATATATCAGAAGGAAGAGACAAAAGAAAGGAGGCCACCGTATCCTAATTTTCTTGCATCGCTTGTTTCTTCCCCTGCAAGTCCATGTTCTGCAACATAACCTCTTACTCCTCCTGAAGTTATACCATTTAATTCACATTTATTTCTTTGTTACTACAAATACTTGTGCTACTACCGCTGCAACTTCTTAATCCAACAGCACAGTTGTTCTCAAAAGTGATCTGTCTCTGAGCATGTCATTCAGACACCTTCTTCTTTTCTTTCTGTGCATTTCCTCGCATGCATGCAGTGCCCGGCGTCTTAGCACTCTAGATGAGCAGTTGGAGAGGAAACCCCATTTCTCCATCAAGGTTTGTCCATCTACAAGCATCACAATTTGTTAGTATATATTCTTATGTAATTAACCTCCTTATATCTTAATTATATATGTCTCATATGCTTTCATTTTTGTGCAGAACGATGAGATAAATGGTTTTGATTCCTTTGATCCAAAGCAGCTTCGGGTGGTGCATGAAGGTAACAGGATGAAGACTTGGTCGGTTGCTCTAAAGCCAAGGAAAGGAAGAAGTGCTAATCAGAGGGTGCTCAAAGCTACAAGAGAAGATTCAGATGCTTTAGAACCTAAATCTCTTGTTTCAGTTTCTTGGCCTGTGCCTCACATGACACCTAGTGAGAAAAGTCTTGGGTTTAACTTGGACTATTCACCACCGAAGACACATCCTCCTACTAACAACTAAGCAACAAAGTCAACAATTTACTATCCGACTTTGTTTAGGATGTGTGTGAAGCCCAAATATGAAAAATAAATAAATAAATAAATAAATAAATAAATAAAAACCAGAGAAGAAAACTGTGATTCACAGGTCCTCTAATGGTGTTTCTCTCAAACACTCAAACACACTAAACGAGTCTCTGAATATACCTCTTTCTATTACTGTGTATATCGAGCCAATTTGCAATGGTTTACATGGTGCTATTTAAAAGCGTTAACAGAAACTAATAACTAACTTAGGAAAACTAAGCATAATAAAGACTACTTCATAGAAACTCTAAAACCATTAATGTCCACTAACAAATTCCTATGGACACACCCCTTCACCAAACGACACTTCTTTTTCTATTTTTCTTTAATTGAATAAAGTTTAAACCAACAAAACTCCCCCTTAAACTTTAATATCTCTACCGTCTTTCATTCCCATCTTCTTCTTGCAATTTTCAAACAACAACGTCGGCAGGGGCTTTGTGAAAATATCTCCAACTTGATCTCGACTTGCAACATGAGTGAGCTCCACCTTTCCTTCTTTGACTTGATCTCGGATGAAATGGAACCTCACATCAATATGTTTACTTCTTTCATGGTTGACCGGGTTCTTTGCTAACTCGATCGCGGATTTATTGTCAACTCGGATTTCAGTTGAACCGACTTGCTCTTGCTCCAACTTGCTCAATAAATTTCTCAGCCAAATTGCATGACAAACGCACCAGGAAGCAGCAACGTACTCGGCTTCGCATGTAGATAAAGTCACAATAGGTTCCTTCTTTGACACCCACGTGAATGCCGTGTTTCCCATGAAAAATACATAGCCAGCCGTGCTCTTCCTGTCATCAACATCTCCGCACCAATCACTATCCGAATATCCTGTCAGTTTGTACTTGTCCGACTTCGAGTAATGAAGTCCTTGTGAGATTGTTCCATGAACATATCTTAAAATTCTCTTTGCCGCCTTCCAATGAGTATAGCTCGGATGATGCTCGGCTTTAGGGGATTGCTCACCAAGTATTTGTTGGATTTCACAATGACTTTTGTTACTATGAACTCTTCTAGATATCCAGTTCCAGATTGGCATTTCATCAAACAGTTGGTGCATAACCACATGACGCATCTTGCAGTTGACAATTGAAGTTTAAACCCCACTTCTATCAACTGCTATCCATTCAGGAAAAGACGTCAACTTGGGGCAACTGAAGACATCGATATCCTTCAGCGTTGGTCTAAGGCTGCTTATCCATTCGGGTATACATATAAGATTCTGACAATCCCAAATGATAAGCCTTTCTAAAGTGGTAAAATGCTGAACCCACTGAGGCAAACACTCCATTTTCGGTATACCACGTAACTCCAACCATCGGAGGTTGTTAAGTTGTTTCCATTGCATGTTGTAACTACCTTCTTCATCACTGCACACATCAAGCTCCTGGCAATCTGTAATTTCCAATTGACGCAGTGCTGTGAGATGGTGAAGGACTTCTGACAGGGATTTTAAATCATTTATGCTAAGTATGTTAAGAATTTCCACTTCAGAATGATTGACTGCTTGCTGTAATATCTTTCCACTCACCTTCTCAAGCCTTACAAGCCGAATATGAGTGTGTTGTGGAATTGAAATTAGATTGGGACAATCTGAAATCCATAAGGCATGAAGACTCTTAAACTGATGACAACAACCTCTTGGCATTCCTTGTTCGCTACATCTACACCATCATTTTAGATTTTGTAACCCCGAAAAATAGATGCCTTTGAGTGATGGAAAAAATGTTGATGAACTATCATTACTGCAATCATTGTTTATCCATTCCAGACAAGGCAAATCCTCAAACGAGAGAGTTTCGAGATGCAACAACAGATGTAATTGTGGGAGATATTGCAATCTTGCACAACCAACTAATGATATCGTATGCAAATTCGCGAATGAGTTGACGGAACCAGGGATTCTAACACCACCAAATCCACTTATACCCAAATGCTTGATGTTGTGAAGCGGTAGCGGAAGTAGGCCTTGTAGAATTATGTTATCTTTATCCGAGTCATTGTCATTGTCATCATCATCATCAATTTGCCTGTCCCATGTCAATTCCAAATCTTGCAGTTGTGACTTCCCTATTAAATTGACATCCTCAGCTTCGGTTGGGTTATTTCTCAAGCATTCCAAGCCTTTTATTTGTAGACTTCCTCTCAAATTGTTTAACCCTCTCAATTCGCTTGCTCCACCATTATGTGTGAAAGTCCTGTCTAACAGAAACACTGTCAGGGTTTGAAGATTAGTCAATTGCCCTATTCCACGTGGCATAAAACTCAATTTATTACAGCCTCTCAATTCAAGATGTCGAAGACTTGTCAACTCCCAAATATCTCCGGGCAACTCTCTCAACTTTGAACAATCATTGAGTAAAAGAGTCTGCAAGTTATTTAACTTCGTTATGGACCCTGGGAGCACCTCAATCTCTCTATTCCCAGAAAGATCAAGATACCGTAGATGTTTCAATATGCCAATACAAGATGGCATCATCCTTAAATCCAAGTGGTTAAGATCCAAAACACGTAGTTGTTCAAAGCTTGACATAATTAAATTACAAGCAGACTCTTCCATTGAATGTTCACCGAAATGATATTGATGTCGTGGCAATAGAAATGTCCTCAGTTTGCATGCCTTGAGAAGGGAGCTTGGAACTTGCCACGAAGAATGCAATACAAAACCCAACGAAAGATGACGAGTCCGTTTGTCAACATTATGTTGCCCTTCTCGACTAACCGTGACAAAATCAATTCCTGAAACAAACTCTGCCAGGTCGTGAACAAGATCATGCATTTTACATTGACAGATCTCACCAGTGATATCATCTCTTTTTAAATCTTGAAAGAAAGATCTATCAGCTAAATTCATGAAGTACTCCTTACCAACATCTTCTAAACATCTTTCATCCGATGACTCAACAAACCCTTGTGCTACCCAAAGTTGAATCAACCTTGTCGGTTCAATGGCATAATCTTTTGGAAACAACGAACAAAAAGACAAGCATTTTTTAAGGTGGAAGGGGAGATGATCGTAACTTAATTTGAGAAGTTGAAATACTACATCGACATCATATTTCTGCTTGTTTTTAACAAGATATTCATTGATTTTAACAAGATCTTTATCCTTGATATTTGCTTTTGACTGAAGTGCTTGCTCCAGTGTCTCTTCTTTCTTCTTTTTCTTGCGTTGTTCATGTGCCTCAAGGGAACCTGCTAGCTCTTCAACAGAAAGCGTAGCTAAGTCCTTAGACTCTTCAATTGCACATACCACGTTCTCGAAATCGTCTGTCAATGACCTTAGAATTTTTTCAACGATTCTGGAGTCGGTCAGCACCTCTCCATTTCGTTTCAACTGGTTCACCACGGTTTGAACCCGGATGATGAAGTCCGACACTCCTTCGGTTTCCTTCATCTTCATCCCCTCCAACTCTCCTCTTAGAGTTTGAAGTCGGACCTGTTTTACACGGTCCGCACCTTTGTAAGTTGTCTCCAATATATCCCAGGCTTCCTTTGCCGTCGTCGCATCTCCAATTTTTTCAAGACCACCGCTTCCTTCAACGGCTTGAAACATCATAAATAGTGCCGCTGCATCCTTTGATCTCAACACACTCAATTGCTTGAGTTGATTTGCTGAATATCCTTCCGTTGTATCAGGTTCTACGAACCCGTTTTGCACCAACCCCCAACTATCATAAGCTCGTAGAAGGGCCTTCATTTGGATACTCCAGTTTTCATAGTTCACCTTTGTCAGGCGGGGCACTGGCAGACTATTACTCATATTTTCCATTGGCTCAAGCTCTGATACCAATTTGTGATTCACAGGTCCTCTAATGGTGTTTCTCTCAAACACTCAAACACACTAAACGAGTCTCTGAATATACCTCTTTCTATTACTGTGTATGCCAAGCCAATTTGCAATGGTTTACATGGTGCTATTTAAAAGCGTTAACAGAAACTAATAACTAACTTAGGAAAACTAAGCATAATAAAGACTACTTCATAGAAACTCTAAAACCATTAATGTCCACTAACAAATTCCTATGGACACACCCCTTCACCAAACGACACTTCTTTTTCTATTTTTCTTTAATTGAATAAAGTTTAAACCAACAAAAACAGGGTCTCTCGATCTTTGTTGAAATGTTTAGTCCTGCTAGTATATGGTTATAACAACATATGTATGACTCTGACTTACGCTATTTTAAATTTCTTTTTCTTTCCCTTTTAAAATGCCTGACAACAATTAAGAACATATCTCCTAGTCATCTGGCTAGTTCTTTATATCATCTTAAGATCATAATTGCAATTATATCCCTCCTTTTCGTATTTTTTCTTCTTCTTTTAGATACCATCGTATATCGCATTTACAACTTCTTCTACTACAACAATGGCTGAATGAAAACTGATCCTCTTTCTCTCTGTAGAATGATTTATACGGTACTACACCATTTATTAAGGGTAAAACTTTTTGTAGTAACGGAGAAATAGAGATGAGATGTGACACTGATAACTTGATAATAACGAGAAGTAAACCAGACCATTGTGTACATTATTTGTTCATGGGCAAGGGCTTAGATTTGTTTAGATGTGGGAAAAATCAACTATTAACAACGTATCTTCATGAAACTAGAAAGATGTAGAAGTTGATTTGGTGGCTGATGAAGAGGTTCCGGTAAACTTTGATACTAATTAGCTTCACAGTAATTAACACTTTTAAAAAAGAGTGATAAAGGATCATTAAAAAAAACACGAGATTGAGCGTTAAGGCTCGTGGTATATATTGTAAGCATTGATCAGTGATTTATGTTCAACAACAATCATATCAAGAACATGACACAAGATCTTTAGAATTCATGAGTTTTACATAAACATACCTTTGTCCATTATGCGAAAGATCTTTAATGGTGGAATATTTTCTTAGAGCCTTAACACTTCACTGTTCTTGTATCTTCTTTGATAGGATAAGATACAACTCTCACAGGCAGACCCTCGTTTCAGACTCCAATTATAAGAAACTGATCATTCCCCTTAACCTAACTGCACCTATCAACAGTTACCTTTTATTTAAAACTCTCTTAACAGTCAATTACCATAATGCCCTTTTATTAATTAAATAAAGTGACACTTAATATTATACATGAGACAAATAGTTTTACATTCTCCCACTTGGCTCATGTCATGAGGTGTCCCTTCTTGATTTAATCAACATTCATTATAATGCGCATTTATTAGGCTAAAGGTTCCATACATTGACCTCATCATAATTCATTATTAGAAATAAAATCAACATGAGTCATGGCGGTTCTATGCTATCAAGTCGGCATAGTCCCTTCCATGTACTACTATATTGACTCTTCTTCCTAACATAATACTTTAATAGGAAGTACACATTATGTCCAACAATACTGTCTTCATTACGGACCATAAACATTTTCAATATCATCACATATACTTGCATGCATACATAAATTGAAAATAAGACAATAACAGAAACATATATTCATCAATGAGCTCAGAGTGTCAACATTTAATACATAACAATAAGTATCATCATTCACTACCTGACATGATGCTCATTCTACATACATGACCAATAAATGTCTTGGGCGGTAATCCCTTCGTCAAGGGATCAGCTATCATAAGATCGTTGCTAATATGCTCTACAGACACTCTTTGTTTCTGAACCTCTTCTTTAATGGCAAAGTACTTTAATTCCATATGTTTAGCATGTAAGAACCCGCACCGTTAATTAAGGGAATTAATTAATTAAATGTGAGTTAGGAAATAATTCCATAATTGACCCTAATAATTATTGTGAGGCTCTAATAATTATAGTGAGTAATAATGCTGAAAGTCGCTTTTCGGACGAAAAGTGCAGATGCCGGTTCTGTTACCCAGTATAAATGCGTACCGGTGACGTATCCCGAAAAATTATAATAAGTGCATGATAATTACTAGAATAATATATAGGACTTGTAAAACAAGTTTCAAGTCAAAATAATGAGAACTGATGCTAGAACTGATACTGGCTATGGAAAAGCACATACCGGAAAGGTGCTCCGAAAATTATAATAAAAATATGATAATTTTTATAAAATTGAGTAAGTTAAGAATCATGAGTTTGAGATTAAAAGGCTAAGCGTAGTAATCAATGTTATATCTGTGCGTTTAAGGCTTAAGTGGGCTATAAATACTCACTCTTTGGGCACAAAACCCTAGGCATGTTGTTACTACGTGAGTTACTTGGAGGCTGACCAGAAAACACTCCTTCCTTGTCTTCCTTCACCATTTTTCTTGGTCAAATTGTCACATTTGATTCAGTTCTTCACCTTTGAGCTTGTATACACTTGAGAGCTATCTTTGTGAGGGGGTGATGGTGCATATTCTGAATCCTTGCCACTGTGTGAGTCAGTTTTGAGGGCTGAGTTTGGAAGTTGGGTTGTGGGAACCTTGGTGATGGCATTTTGAACTTCAATTTGTCACCTTTGTGGAGAAAGAACAAACCTTGGTGTGCTATTTTCGTGATTTGGCAAAGTCAGAACCTTGGTGCTGTGTTGAGGACCCTGAGTGTGTCTCATTTTTGGAGTTTTGAGCACTTGAGGTATACCATGATCACCCTTTGTTCATTTTGAGGTTTTAAGCTTGTTTAATCGGTTAAAAATCATAACTTGAACCATTTGATAAAAAGAATGTGTTTCTGGGTTCATAACATGTTAGTGTTTATCTGTTTTTAGAGTCATTGGACTCCCAATCATGTTTGAACCCTTAAAAATGGGTTTATGCAGAAGGCAGTTCGTGTTTTTGCATTCTAATGAAGAAGTATTCGAATACTTTTCGTATGGTATTTGAATACCTATTCATCAGGTAGTCGAATACTCATTGCTGGAGTATTGGGATACTTTCTGGGAAGAAAGTATTTGATTACCCTTGAAGAAGTAGTCAAATACTTAATAGTATTCGAATACTTGGGGTTTAGTATTCGGATACCTTGTGGTATTCGAATACAGGAGTGAAAGTATTCGAATACTTTCTGGAGAGCTGGAGTATTCGAATACTCATCGGGGAGTATTCGAATACCTCCGGCAGAAAATGCCTTAATTGAGTTAAAATGAGGTGGGAAGTCTTAATCACTTAGTGTAACCTTGTGTAATGGTTATTAATGATGATTACTGTATAAACAGATTGTGATTGAGCTGTGTTGTGGGCTTTGAGCTTGTGTGGACTCTTGGCATTGGATAGTTTGCTTGCAAGGTAAGCTTTCGTGTCCTCGGCTTTGCCATTGTTTGGTTCCACCATGTCCCATGGGGGGATAGTCTATATGCATGCTGTGTTTACATGCTTTTATAATTGGAAATGTTGTTGAGCTATTATATGCAATGTGCCTTTATGATATGCATGTGGTGTCCACCTATATGGTAAGCCTGAGTATGTGGTACATACAATATGGTGAGGCTGTGGGTGAGGAGCAAGCGGTGTTCCTTGTACTACTATGTGGGTAATAGATGTATTCTTGCATTTCTCTGGCCAGTAGAATAGTGATAACACACATGGCATGAATATCTGTTGCACTGCATAGTTTTGGAACTGATATTGAAGTTACTACTTTTGAACTTATATTACACATGTAAGTGAGCTTGGGGTGGAAGATCCTTGAGGACCCCTTGTCTTACTGAGATTTCTTGTTTAGAGATCTCACCCCACGTTTGGGGATGCTTATTTCAGGTTCAGGTAACTTGGGGGCTGATGCCTCTGGTGGCAGGAGGCCATAGCTTAGTTGATTTACATACTTGTTGTATGCTGACTTGACTGGATAATGGATGTTGTTTATGTCTTTTGCCAGTATTATGTTATTTGAGTTGAGACTGATGTTGGGCTTTGTTGCCTTATTTGGTGAGCATGGGGTTTGTCCATGCCACATAGTCTTGGTTATGTCTTTTTTTAATTAAAGTTGTAATAATGTATCAGGATTATTGGCCGGACTACATTTGTAGATCCGTGACTTTAGATACTCACTTTATTTATGTATTGAGGTATTTCTGTTAGTTGTCTTGCAATTTACATACAGGCGATATTTTATGAAATTGATTAAGTAATCAACTTGGTTAAGATTAATGACGTCATAATTGAATTAAAGAAAAAGTTATTCCGCATTTTAATTAAGCGTAGCTTAATATGATGACATGTTAACAAACCGGGTATACACGGGGTGTTACATTTTATGGTATCAGAGCAAAGGTTCTAGGGAAAAGCTTATATGTATTGCAATGACTAGGATGCTTGGTTGTGTCTGTCTTGAGTGTTGCTCCAGTCAGTTTTATTATGACAATGCATATGTGATCACATTGCATGGGCCTGATCAACTCATAATTTTTGTAACTTGTGCAGAGTCATGGTACTACCCACGAGAACTCGCGAGACTGCCGAGGGTCAACCCGATCTTGACTGCTTTAGCTGAAATGCAGGAGGCCGCTAGGCTGGCCAATGTGGCAATGATGGACGCTGCTAGAGAAGCAAATCGGAGAGCCACAAAGGATGCCCTTGAGGCGAACCGTTTGGCGAACATGACCATGATGAGGGTCATGTTGGAGGAGATGCGAGCTGGTCCTGCTGTTGGTCAGTTCCCACCGCCACCATCGCTTCCACCACCGCCTAGTTTGCAGGATGAGAGCCAGAGCCAAGTTGAGGGCACTGGTCATGTGACAGAGGTGACTGAGCCCTATGTGGAGCCTATGGAAGATAGAGATGTGATCGATCGCCGACTGAATGCTTTCCGTAAGCATAAGCCACCTTCTTTTGATGGGTCTTATGATCCTATTGCTACGGCGAGATGGCTTCAGGCGCTGGACAAGATTTTCCATGTCATGCAGTGTACAGATCCACAGAAGCTGATGTTCGTGACGTACATGCTGGAGGGCGATGCCCATGAATGGTGGACGAACACCTCTCACGTCTTCGTGATGCAGGGCATGTGATGACATGGCCATTCTTCGAGGATTGCTTCCTTGGTCGAAACTTTCCTTATGACGCTCAGGAGAGGATGTAGGAAAAGTTCGACAGGTTGGTTCAGGGCTCGTTGTCTATTGACGAGTACCTGGCCACGTTCAATGAGCTGGTTAAGTTCGCTCATTTTCGGATGGACAGGCCTACTTCAGTTTTCTTGGCAGCTAAGTTCCGCAGAGGACTTAGTGAGGATATTGCTGCTCACCTCGCCGGTTGTAACACCCCGTTCTAGAACCGGTTTATTAACATCATCTTATGATATTAAGTGGAGTTACAATCACATTGGTTCAATTAGAATCCGGTTAGATTTTTCTTTTAAAACCAAGCCGAATTTAAATTACCCAATTGCGTGACCATAACCAATTACGTTGCGGAATAAATTTTTTTAGCTTAATACCATAATCCTATTTCATTTGAACAAGGGTGATTAATTGTCTTTACCTCTACGTTAGCTACGCGTGGGTCCAAACCAAGCTCAAATCGGAGCACCGTAGCTCAAGTTACGCATTTTCTAAGAAAACAGGTGCTGAATCATCAGGACCCTCCGCGCTGATAGCGCCAGTCCCACGCTATCAGCGCCACTGATGCGTAGGACACAGGGAGGAAGGCGCTCCTAGCGCCAAAGTGGCGCCCTCAGCGCCAAAGCCACTGTCTCATTTTGGAAATTGGCGCTCCTAGCGCCAAACAACAGGGGCTGGGTGCCAAAACAGGGTAATTTGACCTACCTATGATGTTTCATCCATAACTTTAGTATACTTATCCAAATTACACAATCTTGGTCTCTATGGAAAGCTAAGAAACATATCTTCAACTTCCATGAAGACATAAGGGTCCAAATATATCGTATAGGATACGAAAATTGGACAACAAGATAGGGCATCTTGGCTTTTACTTGAATTTTCAATCAAAGGTTTTCTTTCACCTAATTGTCATCATATAACCCTTACAATAAACGATTCTTAGTCCTTGCAAGGTACATATACATCAAGAGAAACATGCATATCTAACATTTACAACATTACATCATTGCCATAAGTCTTAATTACAAATCATGGGACTTAGCTACAAAACATTATGATCAACTCCTTGGTTCCCATCAACAAAAGAGATACCAAAGGGATGAGCATAGGCTAAGTCCATCCAATTAAAACATAGCATGCATATGACAAATGTATTTCATTTACAACCCTATACATAGGAACTACAAAATGACATGCTTAATCAAATGACTCTATATCTTCATATGTCCATTACTTCAAATATGGCCACTTGCCATCAGAGGCTCCTGCATCATCCTTGCCTGAAAGGGGGTCCCCAACAACACGGGGTGAGATATATGAATATATCCAGTAAACCAGGGGCCCTTGGAGCATCTCTCCACCCCATAGTTCAATAACAGTGTAATAGCAATGACAATAATAATGCAGCAAATACATATCCATGCAAGTGTACACAACATCTCCAGGAGAAATCCCTCGAGCTCTCGAGCTGTCCTAAGGATACTCAATGCAAATAGTCCTACTGGCCAGCTAAACTACCAAGTATGATTTACGCATCGTCATGCAACATACCAACATAGGGAAAAACCATCCTATGTCACACCAAAGCATGCAAATACGTATAACAAAGCATTACACTATTTCATTGCATTTATATACATCAACACACCCATTACCCGGTCAGGGCTTGGTGGAACAATAAAGGGAATTTCACCCAAGGTCCGAAGGCTTACCTCAAAGCTTCCAACTAAACCTTTGTTCTTCACCAACCTTCACAACACAAACATCAATTTCAAGGAGCTAACCGAGCTCCATAGCTTGCTTCAACGGTTGGTTACTCACAGTTGGTCCAAATTACTCAACGGTTTGATGTGCCTCTGGCAAGTTATGTTTTCCAAGCCAAAAACAATAGGAATTTAATCATAAAAGAGCATGTTTTGCTTATTAATTGCTTTTATTATTTAGTTTTTCTATTTTTTGTTTATTTCTCATTTTTTATATGATTTTTATAGGTTAAAGTGTGAAATAGATTCGAAGATTTGAAAAACAAGGAAGGGAAGACCGCGCGAGAGGCCAAAAAAAGCGCTAGAGGGTCGCTCCACTATTGAATTGAAATTTGAATTCAAAATTTGAATCAAAATTTGAATTCAAATCTGTTTTTACTTTAATTCTTCCGTTACGTAATAAGTTTTAATTTAATTCTTCCGTTACGTAATAAATTCTAATTTAATTCTTCTGTTACGAAATAAGTTTTAATTTAATTCTTCCGTTATACATTTCACCAGAGGGGAATTTTCGGGAATATGGAGGGAACCCTAATTGGTGGCTATACAAAAGGATCCTCTTCACAGAACCCGGAGGAACTGAGATTCTGCAGAGAACGCTGACGGCTGCGCTGAAGAACTTTTCCACTTTTCATCTTGTTCTTCTTTTGTTTTCATGTTCTTGTTGAATTTTATATTTCCAGCCATGTCAATGGTTGGCTAAGTTTTTTTATTGTAGTCAGGGTCACGATCCATATGTGAACCTTTGATACAAAGGATTGATTTATGGTTTTTCATTTATACAATTATCTTTATCATTACTCTGCGCGAAATTTCTATTTTCTTTATTAGAACTGATCATTCTCATAGTTGATGATAGTTTGAGGGTTAGAACCCTAGATAGGAATATTGGGGTTTTGATTTGGAAAGGGGGTAAGATAACGATTCGTATGCATGCTAAGAATAGATGTGTATTGAATTGCGGATGCCTAGATTATTGAGTTTATTGCTTAATAACATGAGGAACATTGCAAGGAATTGGGGTTCCAATTGAGTTTAAAGGGTTAACCTTGCAAAGAATTGAGGGATAACTATTAATATTTTTTAGATAATAATTTATCCGAGTAATTTTATAAATGATTATTGTAAATCAACCGGAGTAAAAAGCGGGGATCATTTGGTGAATGAACCCTGGCTACAATGTTTTTCTCATTTATTTTCAAATCACTCATCATTTTTATTGTTTTCCTTATCATAAGA
Organism: Gastrolobium villosum; assembly: GCA_032173675.1. Classification (NCBI taxonomy): domain Eukaryota; kingdom Viridiplantae; phylum Streptophyta; class Magnoliopsida; order Fabales; family Fabaceae; genus Gastrolobium; species Gastrolobium villosum. Next base: position 141,583 of record JAVKPL010000763.1, read on the forward strand.
AAATCCCAAAAATAAGTCTTTATTTTCAGTTCTCAATTTACACAAATCAACAATAATTGTTTCAAACTCTTTTGAACTCTTCCATTCTTACAGAGCACGTTTATTTAGTATTTGATCACAATCCCTGTGGAGACGAACTTTATTTATCACTTTATTACTTGTGCGATCAGTATACTTGCCGGTGAGCATCAAAGCCACCAAATGACCACCACAGAGAGGCTTGCTATGCGCTCAATAGGTGAAGAAAGAGGATAGGTTTATGTGTTTAGAAGAGTGAAGTCTTCAGCATGAAAACTTCACAAGAGTGGTGCATGGATGGAGTAGAATTGGCTAGGTGTTCTCTTGAAAACCCTTAGGAGAATTCTCCCCTTGTGCGCACAAGAGAGTGTGGGAGAGAATGAGAGGATTTTTCAATTCAAAATTTCATCCAAGTTTGCGCACAACAATAAGGAGATAAAGGAGTTGTTGCAATTCAAAATTCCCAACAACCTCCCCTTTGAATCCTTATGAGATTAGGTCTTTATCTAATTAAGATTCTGACCTAATGATCATCGCATGACCATTAATGCTGTGCGCCCCATTCAGTCCCAAAATAAGTTCATATACGTTGAGTAGTTGCATTCAAATTTGAACCAACTCACTCACTGATTCTCTCAACCAACCAAATCTGTATTGGAGCATATTTGTTTGACAAGATGACACTCATCTCCAACCAAAAGTGTCGCATCAAATCTTCTTTGGATGAGATCAAATATCTTCTCTTGATGCAGGGGATTTGTTCCAACAAGATCTCATCTTATTCTTTTGTTATGAAACAAATTTTCATAGCCAATTAAAATTCGAATTCAAACATTTAAACTCAAACGTTCAAACATTTGAATTCAAAATTCAAATTCAAAATTCAAATTCAAATTCAAAATTTCAAATTTCAAAATTTAAATTTCAAATTTGAAATTTCAATTTTCAAATTTCAAATTCAAAATTCGAATTTCAATTTTCAAATTCAAAATTCAAATTTCAAAATTCAAAATTTAAATGTTTGATAATCAATTTAACTAATTAAATTAATTAGTAATGTGTTGGACCATCCAAGCCCATTACATGATCCATGCGCCCTCTTCCCTTTAGGTGGGCTTCCAAACAGCTTCTTAGGCTAACAACCATTATTAGGCCCAATACCTTTAATGCTAGATCATCATGACAATAAGGTGTTAGTGTGTGACCCATTAGGTCCAACATAGCCTCTGACATAAATGGGCTCGGGCCCAACAAGCCCACAACCCATTTAATGATAACACAGAGCACTAGCAATGCTTTGTTGCCCCAGAGCTAGTCAGATTAATGACTTGACCATCCTATTACACATATTTGGTTGCCGTATGTATTTCCCTTCGTCTCGGTTACCTTCCCATTAACCTAGGGTAAGGAAAAGTATCAACCCTTGCGGTTCAAGGTAAACTTTATTCGAAATAGGGAATCTTCAATTTACTGACTCTAAAGGCAGATCATCTCATGATCTCTTTTACTGTGCATAGATTCCTGAGTCCCTGTAAATGTCATCCCAATTTCTCCGGTTTACAGATAACCTAATCTCTTAAAGAGATTTGACGAATTCCTTCAGCTTATCACCCTAGCCCTGTGCTCTTTCAGGACAAGCCCAAGAGCATACCTATGAGTCCCCATGTTTCAGGCAGACGATGTATACAATCAAAGCATGCCTTCTAGAACACAGTCTAGGTAATAACTTCTGGTCTAAGGAAAGACATACCAAAATATAAAGAGACTACTCTAATGATACTATTTATGAGATTTCCTCATAGAGTCTCTTTGTGGGTCTATTCAGTCCGAGCTATACCCTTATAGGTCCACCCACGACTTTAGCTAAGACATCTCCATATCTGTAGCACATGAGGTTGATAAACACCTAGTTCATCAGGTTTATCAGCATAAATTAGTATCAATTTGTGTGATTAAATGGATGAAAATGAGGTTAATGTCTTAGAAATCCCTCAAGTGCAAGTTCTGAAAGCTTTGTGAAAATTTACACTGTCTTGTAGGGAAATGAAGCCCAAAAAGCATCAGAAAGAAGGAAGAAGATTTTGGAGGAAGGGAGAATGCCTAAGTGTTGAGCGCTAAAATGGCCACACGGACCGTTTTAGCGCGCTGCTGCAGATTGAAGGAGAAAGTTGCTGGTGCTAAGCGCTAAGACGTCCACACAGAACGTTTTAGCGTGCTACTGCGAATTAAGAATGGAAGTCTCTGGAGATCAGCGCTAAAATGCCCACACTGAGCGTTTTAGCGCGCTGCTGTTGGAAAGGTTTCGGGTCTTGGGCGCTAAAACCTCCTGATCAACCATTTTAGCGCCGTTATATGGAAAAAGTCTCTGTTCTCGGACGCTAAAACGTTCAAATCAAGTGTTTTAGCATTGGAGTCAGTTAAAAGCAGTTGGGAAGTTGCCAACCATGGACGCTAAAACGCCCATCAAGACCGTTTTTGCGCCCATGTTATTTTTCAGCAGAATTTGTAACACTATAAAAGGCAAAGGCCTTCACATTTTCAAATATCTCTACCATATCTCTCTTTCTCCTACATCAGATCTTCTGATCTAATTCTCTCTTTTATTTTCCAAATTCTTAGGAGTAGTGTTTCATATGTAATTACACTTGAAGATTGAAGACTTACTATCATGACAATGGAGTTTGTTCTTTCTTTTTCTCTTGTGTTTATTTCAATTATGTCTGAGTAGAGTCCTTTGTAGTCTGATTCAATGGAACTCAAGTGTGAATTTATGAATAGTTAATTAGATATTTTGTTTCTCTATTATGTGATTTGTATGAAGTTATCTTGATCAATTCTTCTTGTTAATGGAATGGTGTAGAACAGACATGTTTACATTGTTCTATAGATGACAACTTCATCATTAGTATTTTAGTAGTCAAGACGTTGATATGATACTAGTGTAATCTTAAGACCTTAGTAATTAATGCATGTATTATGAAAGGAATCACCAAGACATTGGGGTTTCTGATTAATGTGTCAATCAGCGTAGTAAGACATTACATCTTGATGATAAGTAAAAGGTTGATTAACATCACATAATAGATAATTCATGATGGAAATTGGTTAATTCATAAGTTCATACTTGAGGGAAATCGATATCTGACTACTTGTTAATTCATATTCATATTTTGTGTGTTTTGAAATTCTTTAATTTTATGCAATCTAATTTTCTAAGTGGCAAGAAATCTATGCAATTCAGAACTTTTTGGTTGATTCAACTCAATAACATTTGGATAGTCAGTGCTTAACACAATTTCTCGTGGGAACGATCTTTACTTATCATTTTTATTACTTGTATGACTAGTGCACTTGCTAATTTGACAACAAGTTTTTGGCGCCGTTGCAGGGGAATTGATGTTCAACATTGACAAATACCATTTGTTGTTGAGATTGAATCTTTTACTTTTCAGCATTTTAATTTTTTGTTGTATGAATTTTTGTTCTCTGGTAATTCTGGTGTATGCAAGGTACTATTGATTAAAACTCTTTGTTGTTTGATCCAGAATTAGAAAGGACACTTAGACGGAATAAAAGGGCAGTCAGAAGAAGGCAGCAAGTATGGGAAAGTGGTGAACCAAGTACTATAGTACAAGAAGGAATTATGACAGAAAATCATGTGCAACCACCACAAAGGACATTGGGAGATTACATGACTCCTGCTGTCATTCCACCCATTGGAAGTGTGGTTAGACCTACTGTGGAGCCTAACAATTTCGAATTGAAGCCTGCACTGGTACAGTTGGTGAAAAAGGAACAGTTTGCTGGAACAAGTGCAGAAGATCCATATCTGCACATTGAGAATTTCTTGTTGTTAAGTGACACTGTGAAAATCAATGGAGTGACAAGAGATGCCATTTTGTTGAGGCTATTTACTCATTCACTGAAGGATGATGCCAGGAGATGGTTGCAGTCACTGCCACAAGGAAGTATTACTACTTGGGATGATCTGCAGACCAAGTTTTTGGCCAGATTCTTTTCAGCATCCAAGAGGGAAAAGTTGAAGGATGAGATCACAGGATTCAAGCAGAAAGAGTCAGAGTCCATTTATGAGGCCTGGGAAAGGTTCAAGACATTGTTGAGGAAATGTCCACAATATGGGATTGAAGTGTGGAATCAGGCAGCAATCTTTCTTCAAGGGATGACTACAAATACTAGGACATTGGTGAATGCCACTGCTGGTGCGTCATTGACAACCAAGACTCCTCAGGAGGCACTTGACATATTTGAATCTTTGGCATCTCAGGAATTTGACAATGCTCAGTGGCTGATAGAAGAACATGAATCATTAAGTTGGATGGGTATGATGCTCTGTTAGCCAAGAATGACCAATTGATGCAAACTCAGAAAGAACAACAGCAACAGTTGGGTGCTCTCACTAAGCAACTATCCAATCAAAAGGTTGCTTCAGTGGACACTAACTGTGTGTGTGCAATTTGTGGAGAAAGTCATGTAACAGATGATTGTGATTATGGGGTATCTCTGGAACAAGCTGAGGTTAATGGAGTATGGTATGATCAGAGGAACCGGGCGAAATCTATATGTGCCACCATGGAAGAATATGAATCAACACCCTGGGTTCAGTTACAGTTCCAACCATCAGTTAAATCCTCCATTGCATCCTCCTCCACCACATTCATCACAGCAAGGAGATACTTCAGCATGGGAGAAAGCTTTTGCCCATTTATCAAAGACTACTCAAGATTTCATCCAAGGGTCAAATTCTTTCAGAGAAGAAACTTCTGCATTCATGCAAGAAACTAAAACTTCATTCAGAAACCAGGAAGCATCCATCCGGAATTTGGAGACACGGATTGGTCAGTTATCAAGGCAGATATCTGAGAGATCACAGGGCAAGTTCCCTAGTGATACAATGGTGAATCCAAAGGAGCACTGCAAAGCTATTACTACAAGAAGTGGGCTTGTGCTTCAACCTGTTCAAAAGAAAGTGGAAGGCAAGAAGGATGAAGAAGAAGTAATTGCAGAGGATGTAGTAGAAGATGATGAAAAAGAAACAGTGAAGGAAGATAAGAAAAAAATGAGGTAGTAGTTGAAAATAACTCTTCACCTAAGAAGATGATGAAGTGGGAGAAGAAGAAAATGGCTAACAAGCAAGATCAGCCCATTAACTTGTCCCCATATGCCAAGGTTCCTTATCCTCAAAGGTTGAAGCAAGAAATCCAGAAACAGCATTTTGCAAGATTTCTGGATATCTTTAAGAAGTTGCAGATCAACATTCCATTTGCTGAGGCCTTGGAGAATATGCCTCACTATGCCAAGTTTATGAAGGATATTTTGTCTAAGAAGAGGAAACTGAAGGATGGTGAGACAGTGGCCTTAACAGAATAGTGTAGTGCCCTTATCTAGAAGAAATTTCCACCAAAATAAAAAGATCCAGGAAGTTTCAGCATCCCTATTGCCATTGGAGATGTGGAAGTAGGGAAGACACTTTGTGATTTGGGGGCTAGCATAAATTTGACGCCATTGACTGTATGTAGAGCCTTGGGAATCAACTCATTGAAGGATACTAATCTTATTCTGCATCTTGCAGATAGATCTATCAAGAGACCGGAAGGTGTGGTAGAAGATGTTTTGGTTAAGGTAGATAAGTTCATTTTTTCAGTGGACTTTGTGATTCTAGATATGGAAGCAGAAGATACTAAAAGCCCTCTACTTCTAGGGAGGCCATTCTTAGCAACTGCTAGATCCTTGATTGATGTTGAACAAGGGAAGCTTATGCTAAGGGTGAATGAAGAGACAGTCACAATTGATGTGTTTGAAGCAATTAAACATCTTGTTGATGTTGAGAATTATTTCAGAATTGATATCATCCAGGAGGTTATGGATGAAGTAACAAGAGAAGAGGACCTGTTACTGGAGGAAGACCAATGTAAGGAAGAGAATAGTGGGGAATATTATCAGGAAGAACCGGTAGTTGAGGAGCTTGAACATAAGGTGGATGATATTCCTAAGGGAGCACCTAAGGTAGAATTAAAAGAACTGCCTTCAAATTTGAAATATGTGTTCCTTGGGGATGATCAAACCTACCCAGCTATTATCAATGCATTCTTATCTGAAGGGGAGGAAGTGAAGTTGGTAGAGGTACTCAAGAAGAACAAGACAGCCATGGGCTGGTAATTTTCAGATCTTAAGGGTATCGATTCCCTTGCTACTGGAGTACCTGAAATATATCCTCAAATGGGGTGAGATTAACCATCTCAATAGGGTTTATGGAGTAGTCTTCACCCATGAGTTCACTTCATACATGAAAGGTCAGATATAAACCATATAATACAACATGTCATCTTGTAATTCATCACACAACTTGTAAACTTGTAATTTACCAAACAACTTCTAAACTTGTAATTCAGATACTTCCAAAAAGGCTTGTGTCCCTCATATGAAAAGTATCTTATACCTCCTAGGCTTATATCCCTCATATGGAGACATATACTTAAAGTTATTCAATGGCCATGAAACTTGAATGAAATAAATCATATCACATATCTTATATACTTGAATACTTGAATCAAACATCACATCACAACATCTTGTCATGCATGTACTTGTCTACATGAATGCACATATACTAAGTATATGACACATCCAGTCATACACACATCCAAACTATTATTCCAATGAATCATGGTGGAATAAACAAAGTAGGAGAAAACTCCTAAACTGAAAGCTTATATGACAAAAGTTTTCCTTGAAAAGTAACTTGAAATCTAGACCATCCTTTACTTGCAACTTGATCTTCTAGTGTCAAATCTCTTAATTGCACACTGAAGTCACGAATAAAAGCACCATTAACAACCACATACTTGTTACTTGAAATTGAAGAAATCAACATATTTACATGTCAATTTTGAAAATAACTTCTTGTTGGCTCACATGATTATTCCAACACTTAATTTTCAATTCATGACATTAAAATAAGTCTTGAACATTTATATCTTATTTCTACAATTTCTTGCAAAATAGGACCTACACACGGATAATAAGTTAAACCTACTTGAAACATACTTGAATCCACTTGTTACTTGATACTAAATACTTACTTGAAGTCAAACAACATTCTTGGTCTTACTTTGTCCATATGGCTGAAGCCAACGCGTGTACGTTCACCAAGTATTCTTGCTCTTTTACATCAACCAATAGACTTAATCAACATGAATATATTCAAGGTACCATAACCCTATTTCATGACATGAAAACAAATTCATATACACTTAACACCACACTTGGCCGAAATGGCCAACTCAAATGGCTATGATAATGACTTGTCTTCCAATCGCATATCATTGGTTCAATCCACTTATAAGTGATGAAAGATCAATAATCTTGATGAACACTTAATTAAATATGTTATTTTCACCAATTTTCTCACATGGACGAATTGGACACTTGAAAGGATTTTGGTCCTAACTTATTTTCTAATCACATTCACTTGATCCAGTCAACCTTAACATACTCTATAAGGTATTAAACAACCGTAAACATCATAGATTAAAAATCTTAACCCTTAACATGCATGATGGATGAATTGTATGGTTAGGGTTTCATATACTTTTTCATGATTTCATAAGTTTCTACTTGATTAAATCAATTCCTTTGACACCGAAGAACATTATTCCATACAAAAACTCATCATAAACTCATGGTATCACAACACCAATAATGAGCCATGTTCATCCAAAACCCCAAATCAAAACTTGAAATCAATCAAGCAAAACTTCAAATCAATCCATCAAAACTTGAGTTTCTTACCTTGTTCAAGCTTTCAATGACATAGAAGTGATTCTCCAAGGTTCAAACCATAAAAATAACCATTTTAAGCTTGAAGATAACATATACGTCGAAACTTAAGGAGGTAATATCTGACTCAACTCAGCTCCTAATCATGATCTACAGCATAGGCTACAATCATAAGATCATAAGCTTTAAGTTTTGTGAAATAGGTTTAGTGCAAAAAGTGGCTAGAAATTGATGAATCTCACTTGTTCTTTCTCTTTGGAACTTTGGCAAGCAAGGAGGAAGATATGAAAGACAAGGCTGTGTGGAGGTGAGGAAATAAGAAGACAAGCCGACTTGGAGAACAAGTTTAAGGTGACTTAGGTGTTAAGAAAACCATTTGTTGACTTTATCAATTAAAACCATTCTAATTGGCTAGTAATTTTTAGTAACCTGACTTATTTTTCTTAATTAATCTAATCATAATTGGAACAAACTAAGATCACACTTAGTCTACCAAATTGGCTAAACAATTTGATTATTGCTTCTAAATCAAGTTTAGGCTAAAGTTTGCTTAATTGCCAAATGTCCCTAAAATATCACATATTTAGATTTTGACCCACAATCTTGTTAAATAATTACACTTAGGTCCTAATTAACTTGTTTGACATGAATTGTATCCTTGTAGTCATAATTGTAAAAATCTGCACCGCTAAATTAGGAATTTGAATAATTAATTATGAGTTTAAGAAATAATTCCATATTTGACCTTGAATAAATATGGTAAGGTGAGAATAATTATCACAGGGTTTAATAACGTTCATAGTCGCTTTTTTTGACAAAATGCAGATACCGGTTCTGCTTCTCGGTATAATTGCGTATCAATGAAGTATCTCGAAAATCAATAGGATCCCGCAAATTATAATAAGTGTATGAATATTCCTAGAATAATATTTAGGACTAGTATATCAAGTTCGGAGTCGAAATAATGAGAACTGACTTCAGAACTAATACCGGCAGCGTAAAAATGTGTACCGACAAAGTGCTGTGAAAATTATAATAAAAATATTAAAAATCCTAAGAAAAATGGCTAGGTTCAAAATATTAAATTTGAGATTAAAATGATTAACGAAGCTATTAGTGTTAATACCGACGATTA